>OY735234.1:43584236-43589236 GCA_963457665.1 Thysanoteuthis rhombus
TTCTGCGATGTCTCATAAAAAGCAGACGGGAAATGAACATCAAGTTTATTTGCTAGCACAAATCTACGAGTGGCTTTTATTTACATCCAACAGGGCACAGGGGGTAGGGACATGCCCCTCCTGGAGGTGATGTTGTTTATTTTTTTTTTAAATTAGCGCTTTCTTAACAAATCCTAGTATTTCAACTTGCAATCCCCAATTCAAGGGATGCCCCATTTGACGCATCTATTTACCCTTATCAATGAAGTTCTAAGAAGTAGATGAATTGCCTTTTGTCTGCCAGTTTGTTCACACGGTGAGTCCAATAGTTCTCAATGACATTACGAACAGATTTGGTTGTTGGCTAAGGAAGGATTGATTAGATTCTTGGGTGGGTCTGGGAAATTTTGACAATTGCCCAAGCATAGTAGCTATATATAAACTGATTTTCATTGATTTTGAAAAATTCAGATTGATCACCGCTCAATAATCAATCACTGTCCAACATGGCATTCTTCTGAGAAACTTTTGTCACGTAGGGATTTCTTTTTAGTACCTAAACTGAAGTGTATGATATTTTACAATGTAAGTTTCTGCTAAATGGATCTGTTAACGCTAGGTGTTTGTAATATTGGACTTATCAGTGATCCGGCAAAAGGAGGGAGAAGTAACATTCATAGATCACCTGTTTTTCTAATTTTTTTACTTGATCACTCCCAACACTGCATGTTGTCAGATGACGTTGGTTTCATGTCATTTTCTATCGACTGGCTAACCAGACCTGTTCTAATTTCTGTTTTACCTTATTTTACTGACAACCCAATTCGTTACTTATGTATAAAAATTGTTTCCAAATAATGGAATCTGTTTGACATTCGTAAGAAAAATGATAAACGGAAATTCTGATATAAAAATATTTATCTTTAATGCTAAACAGTAGATTGTATATAGCCCATATCACGTTGATGTTTTGTAAATCTACATGCTAAATATGTCACTGCGGAGAGAGGTAGATGAATAAATAGAATGCTCAGATAATAATAGAGATGAGTCTAGAGAAAGGTCAGAAAACAAAGCAATTGATATAACAAAATCCCTCAACAATAACCTTTCTGTCAGTTTTGGCAAACACAGATTTGACTGTAATGGCCAATTTATTCTACTGACTTTGTCTCTGTGATCACAGAGTGATTGTTTATTGATCTTCTGTATTCCCATCCTGTTAACTCTTTCTGAATACATTTCTTGAAATATAAATATCTTTTCACACCACTGAATAGAACGTGATTCAGACGGACTATTCCGAGGCCTGGCTTTGATTTTGCGAAATGGAAATGCTTGGCCACTCGCCCGAGGTTTTTCAACCTCTTTCTGAACATGATTCACCATTTGTTCAACTGTGTCCAACCAGCCCGCAATTATCTCAGGAGAATAGGAATTCAAATTGGGGGTGGGGGTCATGGAGTTATGATATATACCTAATTGAACTTTTCCAGGCAATCTCCCCTAGTTGATCTATCATCATCACCATCATCAGTTTTTTAACGTCCGTCGTTGGACATAGGCCTTTCTCCATGATCCACAACATTCCTCTATCATGGGCGTCGTAGAGCCAGTATTTTCTGAATTCATCTAGTTCATAGTTGATCTCTTGGTGGAAATTATGGGATAATCCGATATGTCCGCTGTATGGACTTCTAGTTCTACAACTGGAAACATTACTCTATACCTAGTTCCCCCTAAGAAAGCCTTACCATATACCTACTTCCCAAAACTGAACCTTACCATAAACCCAGTTCCCCAAACCAGGCCTTACCGTATACCTATTTCCCAAATCCATTCCTTTCACTGATGAAGAGGTTACGAACAATTAAACTTTCAAATTCGAAATTAATTTCACGTCGAGACCTGCGGACGAGGCCATCAAATGGATGACAGTCGACTAGAGAAAGAGAGAGAGATTAGCCCAAGATGATTTGACGATGGATAGTGGAGACAGACCCCCGACTGATCATCAGAAACTGGAATGATGCCACCAGACTGGCATCAGATCGGATACTGGGAGCAAATGAGTCTGAATCGTTTACATTAGGTTATTAGATGATTCTACTGTTCCATCAGAGAGACTATTGTTAAAATCGGAGATTTACTAATATTAGTTTTTACTGACTCTATGTGAATAGAGATATATTGTGTTATTATTGGAGGTTTTTGAGCCATTATTAGCAATAGTGTTTACTCAAGAATTCAAATTAATCTTCAAATTAAGGCATAAAGCAGTTGAAGCTACTGATAACGTCAATAAAGCATTTAGAATGTATTCTATACGAGTGCAAAATTCTTAATATTGGTTCAATAGGTCCAGAAAAATGAATACATATGATAATCCTTGTGGGAGTCCAAAAAATGTTTTGATGATAAAAGATTATCGAAAGCAGTTGTCAACGACCCACCAATAAAGGCTTGAGCCCGTTCTGGATACTTTAGTTTAAACAGTAGAAGTACTTACTACATATTCGATTAAAGGACAGTATCTGCCAAATACGATGTTGCTTGGTGGTATCTAATGATCATTTAGCAGAAGAAGTAATTCTGTCCAATTCCATCAAAGTTCGACCAATTCAATGCTTTGAAAAGACATTCTTTCATCTTTTAAGTAATTTCCTTATGGAAACTTGACATGAATAAACAGTAATAAAATTAAATACCTTTCTAAGTATCAAAATTTCTGCTCAGGATGAGAGTCACTAGCAATGATTGAAGACATTTGTCGATTTCGGATGATAGAAATAATCTGTGACTTGAATGACTGACTTTTACTGTTTATATTATCAACAGGAGACAAAAATATTGTTTATTTGTATATATTTACGCATCAAGTTCATCTTTTAATCAACAAACCATCAAGATTTCAAAATAAAACGTATCAGTACATTTATTTCTAAAGGGAATGATGTCGTCTGCCAGTCATAAAAGAAGCTAATATCCTGGAGGACATTTCTCATAAAGATTTGCCGGATCCTCTGCTTTTAAAGTGTCTAATGCAAATTTACAAAAACAGGAAATACTTTCTATTTTATTGGTTTTTTCATTCGATACATTTTTTTCACTGTAAAAGCCAATATTTACTCAGAAAATAGATAAGTAAAGATGGATCTTTTTTGGTGAGACTGTACGTCGGCCTTAAATACATATTTTACCAATTTATTTTCAATACATGAAGTTGGCATTTTCATTGATTTCCTTATATCTCACAACTCTCTGTTCATATTTATAAAACACTGCAAAACACTAAAGGAGTCTCCAGCAACTTTGATTCGTCTTTTCTTCCATTAATTTAGACGCCACTTTGAGACTAACACTTTATACCGTGGCAGGAATTCAATAAAAACTCGGCGAATATCTATATTTATATATGTATATTTATTATGCTGTCAAAAACACATTCGATTTTGAAAAGTACAAACGCAAATGATACTTCATTGGTCAGGTTATTCACTGGAAAAAATTATGAATGCGAACATATAAGCAAATTTATATATGTATATATGAACAGTTTGCGTGTACAATGTACCCGACGGTATGTATTTAGTTGACAATAAGGGGAGAAAAGGATATTTGTATGTAAAGTGAAATTTATTCCAAGAATACGTTTTGCCTTTCGGCTTTATCGGAGGAGTGATGCAAATACTAAATTTTCTGGCACAATCACACTATGACAGACGATCAACAAAGATCAGTTTTATCGTGAGGTACGGCTGGAGAGCCCCATTTTAGTATTAAGGACGCAATAGTACGTCATGATCTGATTAAGGCTCCTTTGTTGGCACTATTGCTGCTTTTTGCAGTAATAGTTGTACACATTCATTACTCATTCATATATATATATATATATATATATATATATATATACATATGTGTGTGTGTGTGTGTGTGTGTGTGTGTGTGCGTGTGTGTGATTGCACACGCTTACGTATGTCTTTGGAAAAATAAGTGAAAACCAGTATGTGAACGTGTGTGAATGCTTATATATATGGATATAGAACAGAAAAAGCCAGGTCTCACTAGTAACTCACGAGTTATTCGATGGAAAATGTCAGATGACCAACTTCTTTTGGCAGGATACAATGTCAGGGTGATCAATTACAAAATTGGAAAGAGTGTTGACCAACGAATAAATTACTTCTAACACCTTTTGCTGGGTGATGATCTTTAAAAAAAGTCACAATTAAAGAAGAAAACGATCAAGAACACAAACCAAAGGACCAGTTTAACTTAAACTTACATTATAAATGTAACCCATTCCCCCACCCACTGGAACTTTTTTGGTGGGGAAACTTCAAAAATCAAAAACAAATTGTTCGGGACGTAATGAGTGAATATTTAAATTTTTTACCATCTAGCTTCATTACTACGGCCTGTATGCATAAGACAATCATTCACACCCAGCTAGCCGGTCAGAATCACTTGATAAATGGAAAAAATATGCTAGATTGACAGTTTTGTTTTACGGTTTCTATTATCCCCCCTCTCCCTCCCTCTCTACCTCTCTCTCTATCCATCTCTCTCTTTATCTATTTCTCTCTATACATATCTATCTCTCTATCTGTCTATCCCTCTACCCATCTATCTATCTCTTCCCACCCTTTTATTACACTAAAGAATTTTTTTATGTCCTCCCTCTTCCCACCATCTTACTGGACTACTTCAATCTCCCTTATTTGGCCACTTACAGAGTTTCCTGCAACACGTACCTCGGTATAAGCTGAGTGAAATACATACCATTTGCTGCTGAGAGATAGGCAATATCTTATGGATATTTGAAATTAGGGATCATCAGATATTTCTGCATTCAAAAATTCGAATGCATTTTTTTTTTATGCAAAGGGAAATACTCCAATTTCATTGTCAAGGGAAATATTCCCTATTTCTTCGTCAAAGGAAATACTCCCTATTTCATTGTCAATGGAAATACTCCCTATTTCATTGTCATGGGGAAATACTCCCTATTTCATCGTCAA
>OY735234.1:43594236-43636736 GCA_963457665.1 Thysanoteuthis rhombus
GAAACCAGAATATTGATTTTTCTGGAAAGAGTTATTTTGATGTGATTAATTTTGGACGCACAATGGAATCTAAATCAGGATTGTTTTCTAATTAGCACAAAAGGCGACCAATTAGTATTTTCGTTGCACGACATGGAGTCTGTACAACAGAAGTAATTCATTTTTATTGATGTTGCTTTTAAAATAGAAACAATTGCTTCGGAAGAAGTCTCTCGACTAAATACATACTGCTTACGTCTTCAGAATTGATGAAATACGAACCCGAAGATCTTGGTGCGTAACCTGTCAATATTCATCTTCCTCATCAGCACCAACAGTCTATTAGCGTCTGTCGTTGGACATAGACCTTCCAAAGATTCACCAGTCTTCCCTATCCTGGGCGTCGTGAAGCCAGTATTTCTTGGAATTTTCTAGTTCATCTCGCCATCTTATATTTTGTCGGCCACTATTCATATGTGATCTCTTTGAATCCATGTTCTGAGTCGTGATGTCAGGCGATTGTCTGAAATGCATGCTCATCGCCATTTGAGTTTTCTAATGGATTCTTTGAGACCCTCAAAAGAAGGAGAAATAAAGCAAAGAATCACACTAGAATGGCAAGCCTTTGGCAGAGCAAGCCCAATCTTCAAAAATAAGAAGATCCCATTAATCCTAAAATGGAGGGTGTATAACCAATGCATCCTCCAAATAGTCACTTATGGAGCTAGAATATGGAACCTAACCAAGAGACAGATCCATAAATTGAGAACTATGCAACGTACACATGAAAGAATTATGTTGGGTCTCACATGGAGAGACCACAAGACAGCACAGTACATCTGGGAAAATATAAGAGCCAGGGACATCATAGAATCCATAAAAATATCTCAAATGGCGGTGGGCTGGCCATGTTGCAAGAATGGCAAAACACCGATGGACATCACAACTCACGACATGGATCCCCTGGGATCACATGCGCAACTGAGGCTGGCAGAATATTAGATCGAGGGGATAGCTAGACGAATTCAAAAAGTACTGGCTTCTCGACGCCAATGATAGAGAACTGTTGAGAAATCCCAGGGAAGGTCTATGTCCTACGACAGACGTTAAAGCACTGATGACGATGATGATGATGACGATGATGGTGATGACAATGATGATGATGATGATGATGATGACTGATTTTCTTCTAAAATACTGTGTGCTTCTATGGTCTCTCGATGTGACGTCGAGTCCGATTATTCTGTCAACTTCTACTCATATAATTCACCATTGGTATGTCTCTCTCTCTCTATCTATCTATCTATCTATTTATCTATCTATATATATATATATATATATGTATATGTATATATATATATATATCACAGTTCATCAACTGCGTCACGTAGAACTGAACTAATATTTGGAATCGACATATAAAGTGATTTGAAAGCCGGACCAAACGATCAGTAGGTGGCTCTCTTACAGGCTGAACCAAACTGACAAGTTTCATATATCAACAAGAATCCATGTTAGAAATACGTGATGGTTTGTCTCATTCTAATAAGTAAATACATTTATGAAATTACCATTTCTCTACTGTGATTTTAAATCACAAACAAGTTTATCGGTAAGCAGCTCTTTTACTGACTGACCAAAACTGGCTAACATATCTAGGTAGATTTATGGTAAAAATACGTTGAAGCTCATTTTGTTTTAATTATTGAATAGATTTATACCATGAAAGATATTTGTTTTTATAATTGTTCCTTTATTTTGTACTTGATACAAAAGCGTCGGTGACCATCATCAGTGGGATAAAAATTCAAGAGTAGTTTAACCGAGCAGCAACCAGGCTTGACTTTAGGAGAAAACATTTCACTGGAACCAAAAATAATTTTATTCTGGCAAAAAACAATGGCTGTTAAAAACCTCAGACCAAAACAAATTAATTTAGTCGCGGTCGATTTATGACTTTAGACAAAAAAAAAAACAGAAAAAGAAATTTTATTTCAGGACATTTATATGTTCTAATCAAGAATAAAAGAACATCATTGGTGCATATTCAACTTTATATACCAATATATATATATATATATATATATATATATATATATATATATATATATATATAAATATATATATATATATATATATATATATATATATATATATATATATATTCAATAGTACGGTTTTGATTAATGCAGTTTTGGTGTAGTACGGTCGGAGTTTTGCAGTACTAAAAATGTAACTAAGTAGAGGCTGAAAAAACATTAAATTATAATAAAACTTTAAATAGTGTGATTTGGGACGAATTAACTACAATAAGCAAAGTGTACATTGCGTGTGGATGCACCTATATATATATATATATTTATATATATATATATATATATATATATATATATATATGTGTGTGTGTGTGAATATATATATATATATATATATATATATATATATATATATATATTATATATATGCACTATATTACTTTGAAACTGAATTCCTGCAGCAACCTCATTTTCCTTAATTGTTTGTCCGTTTGTGATAACGGTTGATCATTTCAATACGATATTTCAAAGAAATATTTACAGATTTGTTGGGTTATATATCCATTTGATACTATCGACTGCATGGAAACACAAATAGAGCAGATATAGGCAGTGAACGAATAATGTGAGAATTTGTGTGTACGTATATATATATATATTTCAGTAGCAGTTTGAAAGTCAAATTGATCTACTTTTTTCTTCAAATGCTATGCCAACAAACAGAAAACGACTTTGAAATAATAACTGAATTCAAAAGCTGAGAGAGAATACAGAAGTATATCAATAATTTTGAACAGACTGAGATCCAAATCCTTTAAAAAAATCTCTTTTGCGAAGTCAAGCAATTCTGATGCACAATCACACATAACTGCACACATACACACACACACACACACACACACACACACATCTATCTATCTACTTATCTATCTATCTATATATATATATATGTGTGTGTGTGTGTGTGTGTGTGTGTGAGTATCTGTGTGTGTGTGTGTGTGTGTATGTGTATTTTCAGATCAATTCTGATGGGTGATTCTCGTGAAACTTTAGCATGATGAGTTTGCAACCCATCACCCTGTGATAACAGTCCAATATATATATATATATATATATGTGTGTGTGTGTGTGTGTGTGCCTGTGTTTGTGTGAGTGTGTGTGTTTGTATGTGTGTGTGTGTGTATGTGTGTGTGTGTGTGCGTGTGTGTGTGTGTGTATTTTCAGATCAATTCTGATGGGTGATTCTCGTGAAACTTTTGCATAATTATTTTGCAACCCATCACCCTGTGATAACAGTCCAATAGATATCCAACTTTCCCCCTATTTGCAATTTAATCGAGGGGGTAAGTGTGCGCAAATAGTTTCAGCTTTGATTGTTGTTTTGCGATAATGAATAAGCTTTTCTTCGACAACAGTTTTTTCTCTCTTCCGATATTCGTTGACCTGCACTAGAAACCGCCCTCAACGTGATCGGTGGGATTTCTCTCTCTTGGGGAGAAAAAAAGAACAAAAATGCCGTCAATTGTTGATGCCACTTCGGTTGAATTCGTGAAAGAGACGCCCAGGCTCGTGACGCTCTTCGTACAGCTTCGTGATGACGAAAGTAGGCACTTCAAAGAAAATCTCACGCTTATGTCGACTTTGTCATTTGTGGTTCAATTCTCCGAGACAAAGACTTGTTCAGTGCTTGACTGAGGGTTTCAAGCTGCCATCTAAGTTGGAATTTGTATAAAGACAGAAAGTTTCTTCGAAAAAAATAGACACTTATTTTGTTTATTCTGGCAGTTTTCTCTACGGACAAAGTGTCTGCAATATTAGCTTGATTTACTCATTTCTGTTAGATCAAGCGCCATCATACATTGATGTTATCGCTACTTGAGATTTCACTGGAGATCAAGTGACAGCAAGTTTCTCCATCGGTGTCCTGGCCAACTCAAGTATTACTGTTGTGTTTATATAGTTTTGACTGGTATTTTCTTTCATTGCTCCTTTGCTCTTTTTTTTTAATCACTGCCGTAGACTGATAACCTGGCTAGGTTGTGATAATAAGCTACTGGAAAATCAAGTTCGAAGAAAGTGAAAAATTACTAATAAAGATAATAGGTAGTATTGCATCTTTTAAAAAAAAGCAATAATATAATAAACAATTATCCATAGTTATGAGGATGATTATTATTTTCATATTTTTCGTTCATTTTCATTTGTTTTTCTGACGATTGAACTCTTTGCTATTTCATGTTGTTAATACAATGTTCCGACTGATCAATTCTACGATCTTCTCCAGGTGAACTTTCTGATCGAAATACTGAAAAACAGGGACAAGGTATGGAGAACCTTGCCCAATAAGGGAAAGAAGAATATTCAAATATAATCTTATAATTGTTTGATAAGAAATGTTTTGTTTGCTACCATTGCATTTGGATAGCACTACTTGAAGAGAGCCGTGTAATCGATAGCCTGAAACGTCGTTCTAACAACATTTGCATGAATAAGGATTATGGAGTAATCATATCGCTAAACGAGATCTATCCAAAAAGTATCCAGTCATTTTTAGTATTTCGGGTGTTACGCACTTCAAAGAACATTCCACGCTGTATTGACTTTTTCCTGTCAGTCCATTACATGGAGACAAAGACTCAATTGACTCGATTCTTTAAGCTGCCAGCCATCTTAGAACTTGCATGGAGACAGAAAGTTTATCCCTGAAGAATAGTTATTTACTGAACTAATTCTGTCGGATTTCTTTACAGAACAAATGCTCATAGAGCTTTTCTTGCAAATGTTCTCATATCGATTCTCTGAATATTAGAGACCTTCTACCAAATCTGTCACCAAGACCAAAACTTAGTTTTTTCACAGTTATTAAGTGGGGCTGACAGAATGAATGACTGGCTATCTAACTATCTATCTATCTATCTATCTGTCTGTCTACTCTCATATCACGCTAACAGGGCACACCAACAAAGATAGAAAGCTAGGAATTTGAAAATCTGTACATTGTATCTTTTTTTTTAATTCACCCATAAAATATGTTTTCAGTGGAAGGGTATGATTTACAATGTAAGTTTATCTTAAATTTGTCTCTTAGTTTGTATGTTGTTTATTTTTACAGTTGTAACGCTCAGTGTATTTCTATTTTTTTTTCAATTGATCACCCTCTGCACGGCATGTTGTAGGAAGACATTGGTCTCGTGACGGTTTCTATTGAGAGACTGATCGTGAATGCTCTTACAGTTGTTGTCATATCGAGTCTCAGAATATTTGTCATTGTTCAAATTTGAAGTCTTGTTTATCATAATCTGTCAGCAATTTTTATTTGTACCAAATAACCCTACATCGTCAAGTTTCTAATTCTGTCTATTCATAAGTATTTGTTTTTTCTCGGAATACAGTTCAAAAGAAATACTCTTTAATGTTACACTAAGTCTGCTCCGAAAGTATTTAGCTATTCAATATTAATTTTTAAAAAAATAGCTTCTTTTGGAATTTAGTACTCAATCCTTTTCAAAAAACTTCCTTTACAACTTTGTTGGTATTGTCCAAGAGTATCACTGTTTTATTGCAAAGGTATGAGGTCAGTCCGTAAAATATCTCACCATTTTGATAATCTCAAAAACTGCTCGTATAACTGAGGATAACTTGTCAGTCGGTTAGAAGGGATCCCAATGGGTGTGCATGAGCTGGGACTCTCCCGTTGGATTGCTCAGTCGACATTGATGTGCCATTGAGCTTGTGTACTGTGTTGTCGCTGAATTCACAAGGACCAAACACAATGAGACTAGTAAAAGTCGACTTATACAGCAGATTAAACGGAACAGGTATTTCGACTGGGAAAGTTTGATTAATTTATTAATCATGTCATATTTTCGGGGATAGCTTCCTTCGAACACTGATTTCTGAAGTGACACTTAAAGGACATCGGGAGACTCGAAAGGGTCGTTAAACGTGGGGTAGCTCGCCAGAGGGGTAAAAGATGTTGAAAGTAATGGTGGCGTCAGGGGGGCGCAACAAAACATGAGGTTCGGGTGATGAAGAGTAAAGAATAAAAAATTTTACTTTTTGTTCGACTTCACCGTAGGGCGCTGATGAGATATATACTGGAGAAGAAAATTTTGAAACTACTTTTGAGTATCCTTTCCAGCTCTGCCAGACGCCGATCATTCGTGGTCATGGTCATATAGCAATCATATCTGGTTCCACAGGGTCATCGCTTCAGGCTGCTCACCTCCTCAGTACACTTGAACAGATAGGGTCAGGTTAGTTCCCTGATGTCAGAGCCGTCCAAAAAGGGGAGTGCCAAGGAAAATAGACGATTTTGTTTGCCTACCACTCCTCTTTCTATACTCAACCTTGTGTAAAATTCTGCTCTTGTGGTGAGATGGGTAAGTACCTATGTATATATTGGTGTATAATAAGCACTTTCTTACAGATTTGTTAAACCTAAAACTTACGAGTGCGCATCATTGTACCGTAATGCATGTGAGCCCCGGTTACATTGAGGGAAGAAAGATGTGATACTTGTGACAGGGTTCAAATTCGGGCTTGCTCATTTTTTCTTTCAGCCCATCGATAATACACAGAAGTAGTCTTTGCTGAAAGGCCAAACAAATGAACATCACTCTGATAGGGAAAGACAGGGAAATGGCAAGAGGAGGGCGATAATGTATGTCGAGAGGAAGGGAGAAAAAGCGACTGGTTAAACAATATTTCTGCTGTTGTGGGCCAGTGGACCATTGGTCGAGTATCTCCCTCTCTATCAGACAAGCTTTAGTCCCTTTAATCTATAAGTGAGGGTCTTTGTTAATCAATATTGTTTGATCAAAACTAACCAATGTCCTCTTCTTCTACCTAATATCAGAACTGAACAATGATAGTTTTTTTTCTTCGTAATCTCGCCTAGCTTTCTTTTGTTTTCCTCGCCAATAAACTTTTTACCTTTCTCACTTCCCTCGTTAGAATCCCCATAATCTTCCCCTTCTTCCATTCCAACCTCTCTTCACTTCGATTCACGTAATGTCTAATGTCTTTTTAATTATGTGGCTATTTTAAGGACAGTGCAGTATTAAAACGACCATTCTTTTCTATTCTCTTAGATATACTTAAAACGTCTCTACCATTCCTTTGGTGTGTGTTAAATTAACACACACACACACACATACACACGCACACATATACACATATACACACACATATATATGTTTATATATATGTATATACATACATATATACACATATACACATATATATACATATATATATACATATATACATATATATATATATATGTGTGTGTGTGTGTGTGTGTGTGGCGGGGTGCATAATGTAACGTATCTACTCAAAACAATCTTTAACAAAAATGTCTAAAACATAAAGGAAGTAATCGAACTTAGTTTCAAATTTCCCATGTTATTGCATTTTACTCGAAAACTAAATGTCACAGCCTCTTTTTCCTGATTTGGAAACACATGAATGTTATGAAATAAAATAGATTTTTTTTTTGTCTGAAGTTATAAATCAACTGAGACTTAATTAATTTGTTTTGGTCCGAGGTTAACAGCCATTGTTCTTCGCCAGAATAAAATTATTTTGGACAACAGCGAAATATTTTCTCCTGAAGAAATTCAATGGGTACGAAAAGACCCAGACACTCATGTACACCAATCGAGCATTTAGTTACTTTTTCCTGGCTAAAGGCGTGTCCGTGTTCGAGACAGCAAGAGCAGAAGCAATTTTCATCATTGCCTAAGCTATCTGACGATGTGTAACAAAGAGTTAAGTTCCTTTTTGATTACTGTAAACATTTCAAAATATAATGTAAGTTGTATAATCTTATTTTAGTCGATACAGAGCGGTAGAATATTGAAAAAAAAAGACGAAGCTAAATTTAGAATAAGCTGCGACGAATTCTCTTTCGTCAGTACATGCTATACATGAGAAATTTTTTTTTCGGGCTTTTATATTCTATATACGAATATACATAGTGTCCATTAACCTAGCTGATTTTTACGTCAAACAAATTCTTCACTTCAATCCGAAGTCGCCTTTGAAATCAAAAAAATATCATCACAGAGACACAAAAATAAATTGTGCAGTTATAAATGTCTTTATATTTCCCCCATTAAATCTTATCAAAGCTAGACTTTTCACAGATTTCTTATCTAACTAATATCGTGAAAGTCGGTTCGATGAGCGAGGCATTAAGGTCCCATTAATGTCAGTTGGAGTGGGAAGGAAGGAAGGAGGGTGTCAGGTGGAGGACGAAGGATGTGGGGTGTGAGGAGTGTGCTGCTGGAATTAACTTCGGCAATCGAAATTCTCAGAAATTGACTTGATATAAATAAACATCGTAGACCGTTAAACTGTTATTCCTTGGGACGACATTGTTTTTCATTTCTTTAAATATTTTTGATGACTAGGGAATTTGAAATAAGGACTAAATAAATGAAAATATTTATTTTTGTTTCTTTGTGTTAGTATATTCATATGAACAAATTCTTATTCGAAACCGTCATTTATACTGTCAATCGAAACTGACAGCAGATCTGTCAACGTATCTCTCTTTTGTTTTCAACTTGGTGTGTGTAGTTATCTATTGCGCATTAAAGCAGATCCAATGGAGATAGAGGACTGAAAATTAAAATGTTTACTCTTCATTATGTGAAGAAAAGACAGATTTTGTATTTTGAAATTCTAAACCCGTTAGATTTGTATTTGTGATTCACAATGTAAATTTACGCTGAATTGATCCCTTAAGTTGTTTTTAACTGCGTTTACATTTTATAATGATCAACAACCAACAAAATAGAGAAGTCACCCTTTTTCCCAATTCTAATTATTGATCACCCCAAAACGGCGTTCTGCAAAAAGACGTTGGTCATGTGACTATTCTTATTGAAAAGCGAACCAAACCGGCTATGTTTTCTTTTGTTGTTTTTTTTTCAATTCGAACGTGTTCTATACAAAGATCTTTTTGGACTATAGTCCTCATTTTTTGTACATATTCAAGTCGATGCTCCTTGCAGCTATCTGAAGTTGAATGTCTTGATCAAGAATATTGTTAGAATATCGGGACGATAACTCAATTAGTTCTGCTGAAGTAGATTCTCAACATTCTGACTCATGTTTCTGGATGAGTGTGTCAGTCCCTCTAATTATTAATGACTCTTTTGCAAACTCCAGGACAAAAGTCCGGTCTTGACTTCGTTTTCTTACTGTGACAACGAGAATAATTCTCATCAAAATGAGGTGGGTGTAGACTGATGTTCAAAATTCTATTTTCACCCGTCGTGATTTGAACTCATGACCAACTCATTGCTAGGAAGCTGTCTTACAGATTGATCAAAATTGACGGATCTTAGATATACCCGAAAAACTATGATATACACCGGTTTATCTTATTCTAAAGAATACATTTATAAAATTGATAATTTCTTGCTGCGAATAAGGACCAAGGTATTGGTATATGTCTGTCTTACTGATATGTCTTACATATGCAAGAATATATCTATTATATATATAATACCAAAGTTGTGGTGACCATCTTCACTTGGGAGAGAAGTTAGAGTAGTGTTTCACCCTGCAGCAGCTAGTCTTGTTTTCAAGTGTTATGGGGAGAGTTAGAATAATTATGTAAAGTACGAGATAACTTCCCTGTTCAAGATGACCGTCAAATTTTTCCTCCATCTTTTTAGGGGAATGTAAGGGAGGTAATGCCGGTGTCGAAGTAGAAAGGGAAGGGTGATCATTTTTACTGCGACCAAAACGTTGTGTACGAGAAAAACAAGCAAAATGAGGACAAGGGTCTGAGAAGATTTATTGAAGATATTTTCTCATCTCTGAAATTTCAGACAGAAAAATCAAATATGCTTTATTAGAAACTGCAAACTGATAGTGTCAACTGATATGTCAGCATCCTACACGATTTGTCGTGATTTGAAACCATAATCAACTGATTGCCACGAATATGTCTTACAGACTGAGCCCAATCTGCAGATCTCAGATATCAACGAAAATCCATGATACGCATGTTACCATTTTTTTCAGTTTTTGAGTTGGTGTGGCTGGTTGACTGGTTTTGTACGTGTGTGTCTCGTTTACAGGCTGCGTAAATGAAGCCAAGGGGATGTAAGTTTCATTTACTAATTATCATGTCTAGAAAAAACAGCGATTTCGTTTTTTGAAAAATGCAGTGCAAATAGGTTTGTGGTGGGGGTTAATTTACAATGTAATAAAAGTTGAACCCTATTTGTGACCAGCAGCATTCATGCTTGGTGTTGATAGTTCTAACTTGTTTAGTCACCTGTGTCCCCTCCCCACACACACACAAAAAAACTTAAACGGCAATGGGCAGGACATGTTGAAAAAATGACAGACAACCAATGGACATCACAACCCACAACATGATTCCCCGAAGATCACATGCGAAACCAAGGCCGGCAGAATACAAGATTGAGAGATGAACTAGACAAATTCTGGAAATACTGGCTCCGCGACGCCCAAGATAGAAAAATTTGGAGGATTCTGGGGAAGGTCTACGTCCAACAACGGACGATAAAAGACTACTGATGATGATGATGATGATGATGGTGGTGGTGGTGGTGGTGGTGATGATGATGATGATGATGATGATGATGATATCCCCCCAAAAGACATGAAAATATCTATTGTTTCACTAATCAGATCTTTCGTGCACTTTTTGAACGTCTACTGAGGCAAAGACAGACATATAAACCAATATGCGTTGTTACTTTCACTTTCACTTTGAGCGTCTTCTCTGTATCGTCACTTGCAACAAACATTCCAGTCTTCAACTTTTCAATTTAGATTTCTGGAAGTTTACAAATTTCAATCCAGATATGTGGATGCTTTTCAAATTCACTTCATAACCACTTTGTATGAAAAGCCTTCAAGCGGTCATTTCTGACCTGAGATCTCGAGGGACATTTTGCATCTTACTTTAAAACTCAAAACCTCAGCTACTTTATTGTATTATGAAGTCCACACATTTAGTTGTTTCTCGGCCCCCAAGGCATTAAGATTGATCTGATCGGCTCCAAAGTGAAATCTTTTCAAGAATTTGAAGGATTCAACAATTTCAAGTTTTATGTAGTACCTTTCTCGCTTTCATCTCCAAAGATGTCTTCAGAAAAACCTATACTTACTCACTTTTTGCTTCACATAAACTTTTATCAGAGTGGAGTACATTAGCATCAAGACATCGACAATCCCTCCACCCTCTGTACGTCAGTCAAAAAAGTTGGTCCGATAATTTCATCACTAAAGTGACGTCTCCTGAGTGGAAGAAGGACAGACGATATTCTAGAACTGGGCATGCTCAAAGCTTGAAATACATGTCTGCATATCTAGAAAAAAAGTACTTGCCACGCTTGGGTGATAGTTGTAGCACACCATCGTACCGCGGCTCACAGTTTGGGAACTGCTGATTTAAACTAATGGGAAAAGTATTTGTAAAACTCTCACTTGGAAAATTTCATTCCTTAACTTTTCCAATGAGGATCTGTTAATTTTTTCAAGTTCCCTTCGTAAATATTTTGCACGAAAAACCTTTGATAGGCCAGTGTAGATCTGAAATCACACAATAAATTTTACATTGTCTGTTTTGGAACAACTTTTCGGTCGATTGCAACAAACATTTCACTTCTCAACTTTTCAATTTAGACCCATGAAAGATTTTCCACTTTCAGTTTAGTTTTGCGGATGTTTCTAAAAATTTCTTTAATAGAAACTTTGTATGAAAAGTCTTTAAGCGGTCAACTCTGACCTGAAATCTTAAGGTCAGAGATTTTTCATTCCTCTTTGAAAGCCACTTTGTCGTGCAGTAAAGTCCTCACTTTCAGGCATTTCGTAGCCCTAATGCATTTGTTGGAATTGATCTAATCGGCTCCACAGTAAAACCTCTTCAAAAAATTTCCTGTTTATGTAGAAATCACTTCAATAATGGTATCTCTCTCGCTTGCGTCTCTGAAGCTGTCTTCAGAAAACTTACAACTTTTTACTTTTTGCTTGGCTAAAACTTTTGTCAAAGTGCAGCACCTTTACGTGAAGAGACAGACGATCCGTTCATCTTCTTTACATCACGAGCAAAAGTTCGTCCACTAAGTCTACCAATAAAATACTTTAAAGTGTACTTTGCAATGAGATATTGCAGCAATAACATCTTTGTCTTTTATCGATTTTTCAGTGGTATTTTCTTGCATCTTTAATTTTTAGTTGCTTCATATCGAAACTTTACTCAGACCGTCAGTCTACGACGGTGTGTAAACAGCAAAGATCGGATACAAAGAAGAAGAACTTGCACTCCTTTCACCTCAGGAAGCTGCCAATGTATGGTACTGCTCTACCGAGAAAGGCATCTTTTTTTCTTAGCATTTATGTATGTGTCTGTATGTTTGATTATATATATATATATATATATATATATATATATGTATATATATATATATATACATATATATATATATATATATATATATATATATGTATATATATATATATATATGAGCATTACGTGCGAATCATTTGTTCATTGATGTATGATATTAAGCTAATTGCTTTACTTCATAGTATTGGGTGCTTTCACATAAAGAGATCACGGAATATGTATGAGTTTTAATATGTATTTATTGTTAATCATATATATATATATGTGTGTGTGTGTATTTGTGTATATATATATATATATATATATGATGGAGATTCAAGTTGCCCTGGCAAAACAACCAAGCCAACAAAGAAATCTCATTTGTACACAATAGGGTTTTCTGAATAGTAATTTCACACCAGTGTGTGTACACACACACACACACACACACACATATATATATATATATATATATATATATATATAGAAAGAGAGAGGGGAATTCTTTCACAGACACAATACCATTATGAACTCTCAGTAATCCTCTTTCTTGGATGCTGAATTTGTTTTCTACGGAAACCTTTTAACCACTAAAAAGGTATACAAATGCTACTGAAGATGGGAACTTATCCTGAAAGATGAACAGAATAATAATTGATTAATTCATAAATTTATTGATTGTTCATATATATATATATATATATATATATATATATGGAGAGTGTAATTGTGTGCATTATGATTTATCCGACAATATCAGAGTGAAATTGAAATGTATTGTGCTGGTTTGTGTGAGAGTATCGTATTTGTTTTTAAATGCATGCAAAAGTGCGGGTCCCTCTATGGGCTCCCATTTGTGCATCTCTCTCTCTCTCTCTCAGTCTGTCTGTCTGTCTGTCTGTCTGTCTCTCTCTCACTCTCTCTCAATTTGCCAGAAACTAACCAATGGGGTTGATTTTGTAATCATCACACGTAAATGTCATTATGGCTGCCATTGCTTTTAATATCCGAAGGCCTATTGGTTTTTATTCCGTCCTTCGGAAACAATTTGAACGAAAGAAACGAATTGTTTTCAAACCTATTTCCAAATTCTCCTTTCTTCATTCTATTTGATTGCAACTCTCTGTAGGTTTTTGACAGTACATTATCAGAGCTTTTGTTTATTTTGTTTTTTAATTATTAGTCAGATTACGCACAATAGTCGTCTTATATAGGATTTTGTGCAAGTATTTGCAAATGTGTGTATATAATGCTGGCATTAGAGTGAGTTATTCTACGTGATTTTGTGAGTGAATTCATGTGCATCGCCCTCTCCCTCTATCTCTCTATCTATCTATCTATCTATCCATTGATCTTTATGTGTTCTTCTGTCTCAGCATCTCTCTCTCTTTCTAACTCTGTTTCTCCCTCTGTATATACTATTTCCACTCTCTCTCCTTTTGTGTGTATTACTCTCCCTGTCTAACTCTCCCTCACTGTCACTATTTGTTTCTCTCTCTCTCTCTCTCTTCAATCTCTTTCTCCCTCACTCTTTCTGTTTCTATATCTCTCCTTCTTTATATCTATTACTGTATTTTCGTTGCTGTTTCTCTCTCACTCTCTCTCTCTCGCTCTTTCTCTCTCTCTCTGTTTCTGTCCCTGCCTCTCCAATTCCCCCCTCTCTTCACCTCTGTTTCTCTTTGTTTTCTGTTTCGGCCTCTATCTTCATCTTCCACTCTCTCTTCATCTGTCTGTTTGTCTGTCTGTCTGTCTCTCTCTCTCTCTCTCTCTTTCTCTCTCTCTTTCTCTCTCTCTCTCTGTCTCTTTCTCTCTCTCACTTCGAACAAAAGAAACAAATCCTTTTCAATTCATCCTTTGTCGTCATTCCATTTGCTCCAAGCTTTCTCCAATATTTTGACAGCACTTTTCATCTTGAGCTATTCGTACATCTCCAACTTCTCAGACCATTGCAAGCCATTGGATTTCATTTGATGTAAGATTAACCGCAAGAACGGACAAGACGCATTGCACTTTCTTGGAAGATAAAATCTATCTATCTCTTGGCTCACATTCAAACAATATCTTCACAGATATGCATATTGAAATCGTTTAAAGTAGGCATCAGAGAATATTTACTAACCCAAGTAACAGTGATAATTATAACACACTATTCACTCCGAAGCAAGACGTGTCAAGTAGAAGCCAAGATTGTTTAGGCGCCGGGCGTCTTCTATTTATTCTCAACCAAAAGCTAACATCCATATTTTCAAAGAACGGCGGCTTTAAAATGAATTTTAAAAAACCGTATCTGGTTAGTCACTCAATACTAACCGTCGCGTTATCAACGTCTTTTGACAGCATACTGTGTTGGAGGTGATCAATTAAAGATTTGGAAAATGGATGATCAGTAATGTTACCTCTGTCATGTTTTGTTGGGCAGTGCTCATTGAAAAATAGTCCAATTTTTCATAAAACGAGTGAACGCAAAATAGAGGATTGTTTCTATTCTGACTAAAGATGAATATTTCAAATTTTGTATTTTATATATAATAAGTAAATTCATAGATATTTAAAACTTGTTAGCTTAACCCATTTATCAAGTAAGCAGCCAATCAATCACTTGGCTGTGTTTCCAAATCACGGTAAAGGAATGTCAAGGTTTGGTTTAACACGACGGGATAAGCAGACCCTAAATAGTTTACTTACTTTCATATGAAGGAACGAAGTCAACTTCAGCCTCCGACTTGGACTCGAGTTCGGCTATTACTGACTCAACCCTGATAGCAAATTTTGAAAGAGACTCTGAGTCATTTCAAACTTGTCCTCTCCTTCAAAATCGTTGCATGGATCAAGTACATCGACACTGAAGAAAAATGGATCAAAAATTAATAAATTTTTGGATCAAGTAAATAGTTTTTTCTTCATTAAACAATGGGCGTATTAATGTCGCTATACACAATTATACGGAGAAGAATCAATAAATCTGTGGCTGAATTTTGATCTGGGAATTTTCACTTCCCAATGTTTGATTTATCATAAACTGTCTACCAAAACTGTCAGCGTGGGTTTCTACAGTTTTTTTAAAGTTGTTCGGTCAAATTGGCCACTTATTTATCTATTGAGTGACTGATCTATCTTCTATTCGGATTGGGCTTAGAATGAAATTGTCATTGAAGCAGGCTCTAATGAAGCGGTTTCACAAAAGATCCCAAACACAAAACTGGTGTTGATGCTGCTCTGTCACGTGCGTTCAAGTATTATGACTTTGAACCAGATTTATATAAACTTCCGCCTGGATTTTTTTATACGTGAGGTATCATCATATGTAAAGATTCTTTCGGGCTGCTTTCTTGATTTCGGTTCATCTTTCGAACCCATTTCGGTCGTTGTACCCTACATGCCGAACATTTATAGCGTCTGACTCCAGGTTAAAGCAATCAACGTTGCATATTGATAATCTTATATGAATAAATTTTGTTGACTAACAATGTGTGTACGAAAAGCCAGCCTGACGGTGATCAGGGAGGAGGCAAAAAAAACAGCCAGGGCTGATCATTATGAAACTTGTTGGATTCGCCTTTTCTCGGCTAGATCTGGCCGATTTGTCTCCAATTCTGCCTATAAAATTCTCTGATAGTCGTTTAAAAAAATGGGTTTTGCTCAACACTCAATTTAATTCACTTCACTTTTTTATGAGTTCTCCCATTTTTAATGCTAAAATTGATATTTATCGTCGACAATGTTTTTCTTTTTTAAGCATGTATCGATATTGAATCTTTCAAATCAGCCAAAAACATATTTTTAAAAAATGCTTCACTTAATTCTTCTATTTTATTCATTTAATAATTTTTATGTTTACATTGTAACTATAACGCTAAACTAGTCCGTTGTTTCTTAATATCGATTTGGATGGAGAGAAATTGATTTATAAAATTCTTATTATCAGAATCTTGAACGCAACCATTTTAATAACATTGACACGAAAAGTAGCTCGAAATACATTGACCTGTCAGACGTTGCATGCAGACTTGCACAGGTACACCCAGGCGTGTGCGCAAACTTACCCAAGGGTTTGCTACATGTCAAGATTCGATCGCATAACCAGTCTGTTACGCCACTGAATACAATTCGGATCCCATCTCTCCATCCACTTAGTTGTGTTGTGTAAAAACATATTTAGTAAAGAAGATATTTTATTTCTAGATCGTTAGATGTTCACTTAATTTCAGGACAATGCTTAGATTCCCTGTTACTTTCTATGACATAAAAAAATAAAACTAATCTTTAACTCAAAGACGATATATTGCAATTCACAAATTTTGCTCCTTGGCACTTTGAAGCTTCGTACTGCAAATAACTACTGAGGAGCTAGGGATCAAATTGACAAAACCACGTGAAATTAAATGTAATCGATTCTTCCTTAGCTCATTACCAAACCTATGAGATATCATTGAAAAATAATCAGACCTTGCAAAGAAATGTTTTGCATTAGGTCACATCAATGTTAGATTTGGCCCTGTCGACCTAACGACTATCAACTCTGGATTAAAACAATTAGGATGACAATTAAATATTTATAATAATAATAACGAAGAATGATGAAGAAAATGTCTGCACGAATCTACAACTTACAAATGATATGTTAGAATTCGCGAATTTTGCTTCTTGACACTTCGAGGTTTCGAACTGTAGATAAGTCTAGTCGAACTAGTAATTGGACAGGAAATGTGATTCAACCAATTCTTTCGTTAGTCCATCACAAAACCTTCTACAAAACATGATTGATAATCGTTGAGAACTTTTGGAGATATTGTGTTGAAAAACAGAAAACAGAAAACCAAAAGCAAATACAACCAATCAAGTCCATGCCACAGAATTGAGCTGAATGAGACGCAAATTAGAGTTTGTGCAAGACGGCTGCTAACTAAGTCACTGCTTCTATAATTCATACGGAGACTCCTATCTACCCATCAATATCTTGCTACGCCCATCCCGACTGCTCCATTAAGGAACTTTTGGTGATTCAATCAGATTCGGGTGGAAGCTTGCTTCCCCCTAATGACGGCCAGAATTTTATCATTGAACTAACCACACAAATATTGTGACGCTGTTTAATTATAGGGAAACCAGCCTTCAATCTGGAGTATCGGAAAAATCTTCCGATAGCAATCAGACAGGAACATGCTCCATTCGTCTCAGGGCTGTAATAAAGACACGGTAGACACAGCAGTTGCAGGTCTTCAAGACAATAAAAGCAACTCCAAAAATGGTCTACAGAAACATATATATATATATATATATATATATATATATATATATATATATATATATAGTAAAATGTGGAGTCGCTACACAAACTACCTCATATTATACTGCTTTCCTGATTCATACCACACACACACACACACACACACATATATATATATATATATATATATATATATATATATATATATTTATACATATTTACATATATATATATATATATATAGTAGAATGTGGATTCGCTACACAAACTACCTCATATTATACTGCTTTCCTGATTTATACCACACACACACACACACACGCGCGCACACAAACATATATATATATATATATATATATATATATATATATATATATATATATATATATATATATATATATATATATATATATTACTGGTATGTAGGAAAGTAAAATGTCTCGAATAAACTTTTTGGGGGATTTATCAAGTTACATATCGGTATAATTTTAGATCACGAAGGATTTTGTATTAGATTTATTTAATTGGAAAGAAATATTCCCATATTGAATTGACAGGAACAAGCTCGACTTGCCACAGGGCCGTAATAAAGACGGGGTTGACAGTTGCACAGGTTTTCAAGACAATAAAGGCAACAAAAATGTTCTCCAGAATCATCTATATGTATATGTGTGTGTGTGTCCGTGTATAATAAATAATTATGTCATCCACAGACAGCTGTTTTATTGTATTACAACTCTTCACTGTGGCTATAAACTATCTGAAATCCCTTCCAGTACCACGAGGTAGGATCGAAACCATCGCTTCAGACCCAGCGGTAGATATTCTATACCAGCCCTACACAGAGCTAGACGGTCGGTAGGACCGAATTAAATGATGTATTTAGTTATGCATAATTCCCTATCTACCAAAGTGCTCCAGGCAAGAGTTGGAAGAGCTATATACATCATTTGTGCATGGAAAAGTAAAATGTCTCAAATAAACTCATTTGGGAATTTATAATGTTACATATCGGTATATATAGATTTATATAATTGGGAAATATCTTCCTGTATTGAATGGACAGGAACACGCACGGCTCGTTGCGAATCATTAGGGCTGCCAAAAAATATATACCAATATATATATATATATATATATATATATATATATATATATGTATAATGTCTCATCCACAGACAGCTGTTTCGATGTACTACATCTCTTGAATGTGGCTATAGACTTTTTATTATCCCATCCAGTCCTGCAAAGCAGAATTGATACCTTTGCTTCAGACCTTGGGGCCGATATCCTACCTCTGGGCCACGGAACTTGACAGTCAGTAAGGCTGAATTTAAGCGATACATTCATTTACGCAGAAATTACTGATCCACCAGAGTGCTCTATTCCTATGGAAGAGCATTGCACAAGCTTACAATGGATGAGTTACCTCAATTAAAGAGTGCTCAACCCTGAATGTATTCAGTAAAAGAGTACAATGTCTCGTTCAAGGATTCATTCTGTTACCAACATTGGTCAATGAAAGGCTTTTTTTTTTGTTAAATTAGATATCTTCATTATATATTCAATTTTTGTGTCGATTCGTTTGAATTCAACAGCTTAATACCAACATAAAAAATCAACCCCACCCCGGACGGAATCTAATGCAATAATGTGGAATTTATCCCTTGCTCTATGCCAATGCTGACCAGATACTTCCAACTGCAGACTTGAGAAAAGTTCAATCAAGATTTCGCTTTTATACAGTGCTACTCAAAATGTGGTGTACGTACCGATGCTGGTGAGAAAAAAACCATGGGTCTCCAGCCCTTGGTTTGTATCCACATAATTAATCAGATTAAAGTATATATCACTAAATGACATTTTTAGACAGGCTTGAGTATTATTTTGCAATAGAGAAACCATATAGAGCTTAAGACAACCGACCCAGTCTCTGTTTCTGTTATTCATACGGAGTCTCTTCCTCTTATCTGTACGTTGATAACCAGCTTCCCACCGATTGCAATTGCTCTATTACAGAACTCTCAGTGATTCAATGAGATACGTCTGAAAGCCTGGCTTCCCCAGACCATATTCAAGGATTTATCACTGAAATAATCGCACAAATATTGCGCCGCTGGTTAATCTAAGGAATTCATCCTGTCATTACGGCCTTTCTGGTAAGTTTTTCGTCCAGTAAACGGTTGTTCCCACGAGGGCCTACCAGCGGAATTGTATTTAAGAGAGAGCAAAATGTACAGCTTCTCAGGATCTTAGGACATTGATAGCCATAAAAAAAATGTAAAACTTCTCATTTTTTTTTCGAAGAATTTTACGGGTAGAGAACTGAAATGCCCCGACAGAATTCACTCGAGATTTTATCATGGTTAATAGAGATAGATTATTCATCAATAAGAAAGATTATGCTAAATCAAACATAATGTATTGCATACATATTTCACTTTTGTTTTGATTTGTTTGGAAATATCAGCAAAATGCGGAAATGATCTGGCCCAGTCAGGAATTGTTTTGCATTGGGTCCAATCAATGTTAGATTCAGCCCTGCTTACCAGACGACTGCTGATCAAATTGACAAAACCATGTGAAATTGAATGTAATCGATTCTTCCTTAGCTCATTACCAAACCTACGAGATATCTTTGAAAGATAATCGGAACCTGCAAAGAAATGTTTTGCATTAGGTTACATCAATGTTTGATTTGGCCCTGCCTACCTGACGACAACCAACTCTGGATTAAAGCAATTAGGATGACAATTTGATATTTAAATAATCATAAAGAATGATGAAGAAAACGTCCGCACGAATCAATCAGTTACAAATGATATGTTAGAATTAACGAATTCCGCTTCTTTATATTTTAATATTTTGAATTGTAAATGACTGTGGTTGAACTAATAAATGTGGAATGTGATTTAACCAATCCTTCCTTTGTCTGTGACCAAACCTTCTGCAAAATCTGATTGAAGATCATTGAGAACTTTTGGTGACATTGTGTTGAAAAACAGAAAAACAAAAGTAAATACAGCCAATCAAGTCCATACGACAGAATTAAGCTGAATCTGACACAAATCAGAGCTTAAACAAGACCAACTAAGTCTCTGCATTGATAATTCATACAGAGACTCTTATCTATACATCCTAACCCGATTCTGCTTCGAATTTCTCCGTTCAAGAACTTTCATTGATTCAATCAGATACGGGTGGAAGCTTGGCTTCTATTAAAGATGACCAAGACTTCTATCATTGAACTAACTACACAAGTACTTATATGAAAATAGTTCCGAATCTGGTGTCTGGTAAAAAAAAACTCCCCTTAGTAAACAGACTGGAACATGCTTGGCCCGGCTCAGCTCAGCTTGACCCTGGGCCGTAATAAAGACAAGGCAAAGATAACAGAAGTAACAGGCTCCAAGACATTAGGGTCACCCAAAAATTTTCGCCAAAAACTAATATATATATATATATATATATATATATATATATATATATATATATATATAGTAAAAAAAAGTAGAATGTCTCGACTAAACTCATTTGAAGATCTATCATATTACATTGGGATATATTATTAATCAATAAAGAACTTTATGTCAATCAAATATCATCCTTTTATGAATATTTATACATCTATATGAAAAGACATAATATAAGAATAGAAAGGCCTCCCAAGGAACATAATGTGCTGGGCTTCATCAATGTGAATTTCGGCCCTGGCACACCCACAAAATTGCGTATCAGATTTTTTTAGAAGCCGACGTTAGGGGAGAGAAATCAAAATGTTATTTTATTACAGTGCTACCCAAAATTTGGTACACGTACCCGTACTGTTATTTGAACCCTGCTACGCAAACCTCGTTATGCTCACTGATACCAGTACGCAAACAATAGGCTTCTGGTTTGCCATTCATTGTAATATCTTGAATGACATCTAAAGTATATATTACTAAATTATGTTCTTGGCAACGCTTGATTAGATCATATGGAATGACAAAAGATAAGTAAAGATCAATGACTACAGGTCATCCGTCTAATCCAGTGATAATCAAAGCTTACACTTAAATCATAGGCTGCTAGTATATGACTCCATTGCACATTTCTAATGACATTTAAAGAATGTATTATCAAAGAATCTTCTTGGACACGCTTATGTGTTATTTCATGATATAAGAATTCTCTGAAGCTTCTATAATTGTACCAGAACAGTTGCAATGCAAAGTTAGAGTCACATGGCACCAAAACCAGTCTCTGCTTCCATAATTCATACCATGTCTCTTATCTGCACAGACAACCAAAATAATTTTCGTTTTGATTTGTTTGAAAAAAAAATAGCTAAATACAAAAAAAAAAGATTTTTCTAAAGGCAAGTTATGCACTGGAATCCATCAATAAATATATTCGACTCTTGCCCGTCCATACGAAATCCTAGCAGACATTTCTAGCCGCTGCCCTCAGGACACCGAAACTAATATTGCACTTCAATACAGTGCTACTCAAAATGTGGTATCGATACACGTAACATAGGTTTCTGATACGTCAGTCATTTAGATATCTTTATAGACATTAAATCATATATTACTTGTCGACTTTTTTGACCCAGCTTGGGTATTATTTCACAATAGAAAAATCCATATAGAGATCTTATAATATGAATCGGACACAAATCAGAAATTAAACTATACGGCTGGTAACTTAGTCTCCGCTTCTATGATTCACCCGTGTCTCTTATCTGCACCTTCATATCCGGCTACACTACCGCCCAATGACTCCATTATAGAACTTTTGGTGACTCAATCAGATACAGGTTGAAGACTTGCTCCCATTGACGATACTCAGGATTTTATCCGTGACCTAATGCCATAAATATTGTATCGCTGGTTAATTACTATTGACAATTGAGTCCTTCTCTCGAATCTTCTTTTAAGGGACGGGGGTGGAGATGCTTTGCTCATCGATCTAACCCTAATCCGTTCGTCCGAATCTATAGCATTCCTAACTGCTGACTTCGAGACAGAGGATTCAAGATGGCACTTGAATACAGTGCTACCCAATGTTTGGTAGTATACGATGATACGGTGGATAGCAGTCCCGAAGAAGGACTTATCTGGAGAGTAAGAAGACTCTGGGATTCGTGTGTGAAGTCACAGATTGGGGATACTTCGGTGGGTATAGAGCGCCATCGACCTAGGTAGACTCAGCGTTTTTGCTTACATCAAATGGTAAGAGAATCACGAACAGACTTTGGATATTGATAGAAACAAACCTTTACAGAAAATAAGGAAAGATGAGCGAGATATTCAGAAAGATCGTTGAACGAATGGAATTATCTTTTTTTCCAGTTTTGACGTCAATCTTTTCTAAAATTCTTTCAATTTTTATCTCCCCTCTCTTTCCCGTTTAGTTTCACATTTCTCTTTCGTTTTCTTCTACTTCCTTCTCTTTTTCCTTCAAGCTTCCTCTTGCTACTTCTCTTCTTCTCTTCTTCCTTCTCTTTTCTTTCTAGCTTTTTCTTGGTTCGTCTCTTCCTCTTGTCTTCCTCTTCCTTCTCCTCCTTCTCGCTTTTCTTCTCCCCTTCCCCATCCCTCACATTTTTCTTTCCTTTTCGCATTTTCTACTACAAAAAGACGAGAAAAAGAAAGAGAGAAAAAAGTAAAACTTATTTATATATTTTCTTCTTGTCTTCTTCATCTTCTTGAAGATGAAAAAAAAATACGAGGAGAAGAAAATGGAAAAAAAAAAAGAAAAATGAGAAACGTGTCTCCTTCTTTTTCCCCCATAACTTTATTTCTACTATTTCTTTTTATTTCCCTCTGCTTCGGGTCTTCCTATCTCTTTCCCTTCCTCTTTTTTCCCTTTCTTCCTCCTTCTTTTTCTTTTCCTTTTACCTAAGCTTCTGATCTTTCTTTCTCTTTTCCTTATTTTCCCTCTTTTCTTCTTCTTCTTTTATTTTTCCTTTGCTCCTGGTCTTTCATTTTTTTTCCCTCCTCTTTCCTCTTCTCCCCCTCTGCCTTTTATTTTTGTTATCGTTCTTGTTCTTCCTGTCCTTTTTCTTCTTCCTTTTCTTCTTCTTCTTCTTCTTCTTCTTTTTCTTCTTCTTCTTCTTCATTTCTTTCTTTTCATTTTCCTGCTGCTTCTAATCCGTCTTTCTTCTTCTTCTTCTTCTTCTTCTTCTTCTTCTTCTTCTTCTTCTTCTTCTTCTTCTTCTTCTTCTTCTTCTTCTTCTTCTTCTTCTTCATTTCTTTCTTTTCATTTTCCTGCTGCTTCTAATCCGTCTTTCTTCTTCTTCTTCTTCTTCTTCTTCTTCTTCTTCTTCTTCTTCTTCTTTTTCTTCTTCAGCAAAATCAGCCATTGACCATTCCTGCTATCCTCTTGCAGACAGAGTCTGGTTGGCATCATTCAATTCCTCTGCTTAGATCGATTTCGAGAACAGGTCAACCCTTGACTTCAGCCGAACAGATCGGTAATTGGAAACAGTCAGCCAAAGATCTCACCAGAAATAGGTTTCCTTAGTTTTTATGTTGGTTTGGCTGGCAGGATGGCTATGTATGTATTAGGCGTATAGTCTGCATCTATTTGGGATGGAACAGTGATTTCGAAACTGGGGCCCGTTGACCTCTGGGGGTCTTACAAATAATGCCGAAGGGTCTGCAGCATTGTTCCTTCTAAAACTGCCATTAGAAATATCTCCACCTATTAAGCAGTGATCAGAAAAACCTAATCATGGTACACAGACCTCTACCATATATTAGAATACGAATGTATATAATCGATTCAGAATAAAAATGATTTTAAAGGTCAAAAATTGTTTCATTGTAGTCCAATAATTACAGTCTGAAATCTACATATTAAAAAGGGAGACCCACCAAAATATTTAATTCACCGAAGTGGTCCCTAATTTTTTGGAAACAAATGAGCAAGATAGCTAATAATTTTAACATTTACTTGTTATTATATCGAAAAACTTTTCCGAAATTTGAAATTCCGTCCGAATTGAAAGAAAAAATCAGAGAGTGAGAAACCTGATTCTCAATGCAAGTTGATGCTAAATTGGTCCCTCACTTTGTTCCCAGTAGTATTTTCCCTTTTTTCTTTAATTCGGACTTTTTTTTTTCAATGACTACAGCCTTACAAAAGGTTAGAGAATTAACTTATTTACTGATCACCCCCTATTTCATCGATCACCCTGAACACGACATAGTACCAAATGATGTTGGTTGTGTAACGATTTCTATCGGGTAACTAACCAGAGCTGTTTACAATATGAATTATGTATAAAGGGAGGCATAGCTGTTATAGACACTAAGGCTAAAATCGGAGAACCCAGTTCAATCTCTCTCCCGATCATCCTCTACTTTCTCTCTCTCTCTCTCTCTCTCTCTATATATATATATATATATATATATATATATATATATATATATATATATCTCCTTCACTTTTCTTTCTTCCACTCAAACAGGATACTCTCATCTTGATTTCAAAGGCAGGTCTGGTGAGTCATTCATCAGAAAACATCACCTGCAAACGACTTTTAGCAGCATGTTGTGTTGGGGGTGATCAATTGAAAAAAAATCGGGAAAAGGGGAATTAGTCGTAGTAGAATGGGAAGTGTTGGCTAAAGAAGCCTGAGTCTTCGAAAAACACGAATGAATTCTGCCGGACATAAAACCTAGGAAACAATTGAGCATAAACTTTTTCGGGACTAAGAGTTTAAAAACAATTTGTCAAATATTTTGTAATATTAGGGAGTAAATGTTCAAATTTTCAGTCATATGTCTCTACAGGAACGATCTGTAAGTATGATGCATATATGGCCACATGTGCAGACAGCCAAACCAACTTGAAAAATGGAGAAACCCATGCGGTAATTTTGGCGTCAGTTTTGTTTCAAAATTTTGAAATACAAGAATATTTTATGGAAAATATTTTTGTGGATACTTAACTGGGTTTATTTTTGCAAATCAGCAACTGACACTCTATCATAGACAACAAGATTAGAGCTTGGAAAAGCTACATTAAAATAACTTACTTATACATACATACATATATATATATATATATATATATATATATATATATATATATATATATGTATATATATGTATATGTATATATATATAAGGAGGTTATTTTAATATAGCTTATAAATATATATATATATATATTTATATATATATATATATATATATATATATATATATATGTTTGTGTGTGTGTGAGTGAGTGAGTGTCATTATCTTGTATAGGTCAACACTTGACTTCGGCTCAAGAAATCGGTAATTCGTTATATGATTCGTGTATTACTCAAACCCAAGTTTCTATCTTCAGTCAACAACCAATTACGCCAACAAACCACCCTATTTTATGGTATTTTGTTATTTAGAGGCCGATGTTACTTTTTAGTCTGTTTGTTCGTTTTGGTCATGCTAAAGATAACAGAGAAAAAGAATAAGGGTGAAGCGAAGAGTGTTAGCGTAAGCCAAAGTAAACAGCGATGTCTGTGTTCACGTCTGCATCATTGCTGCTACTACTTGACGATGAAATCTCCCTCTAAATAAAAATAAAAAAATCACACGAACATTTCACGGAAAATCACTTTGTTGATACTTAACTGAGTTTATCGTTGCAAATCCGACGATGAAATTCATTCATAGACAACAGGGTTGGAGCTTGGAAAATCTCCATCGGAACAATATGCGTATCAATATTTAGTATAGTTCAACGATCAATTTTGGCTCACGAAATCGTTAGTTCATTACATGCCAAGTATAAGTTAATTCAAGGATTTTATTAAATTGTAACAAATCAAATATTTTTTATTTTATTTCAGAGATGATAGTGCTAGAAGTCTACGATGTACGAATATAATTGTATTTTGTGTAAACTCAATATAAAAAGAGATAAAATTCGTGTATTGGAGGTTTTTGAGCCCTTGGCAGCAATGGTGTCTACCCTCAGGGTTAGAATAATTTTCAACTATGAATTTTTGATAAGGATATTATGCTGATAATGTCAACAACACATTTTGAGTTGACATCATAACATTTAAATACAAAGAATTATATAGTACATAAGTGGGCACTTCTTCTGAGGGAATAAGTGGATTTAGCACCCTCCCACCAATATATCTTATATACAGTATAATTATTATAAAGTTATTTAATTTTAGAAATATTTCATTGTTGAAAATTTTAATAAAATGAATGAAATCAGGAAAACATAAATAGCATTAAAAAAAACATTTTTTAAATTTTTCAATTGAATTTTTCTTTTCAAAATTTTTTCTATTCACAATAAAATCACAATAAATTTTTAGAACTGTATTTTACTCAAGAGATCGGTGTTTTTTTGTTTTTGTTTTTGTTTATTTTCAACGTCATATGATCATATGTGTTTATAAAGTATTAATAGAGGTTTCCTGTGAGCCAATTTTTACTCAAATACTTAAATTTCATTTTCTGGAAGCTTTTGTTCAATTATCCAGAGTTGGTATATGATTTGAAATACATGGCAAATGAACAAAAATGAACGATAAAAAAACATTTTAAAAAAAGAAAAAGAGTTAAACTAGAGAAAAGACTGCATTTTTCAAGACAAAAGGGAAGGGAGATATCTTTATACATACAAAGTATATATTAGTTAGAATTGTTGGTTTTCAGAAACAATCAAACCTGATTGGATTATAGAAAAAATACGTTATTCAAATAAAATTGGCTTTTTGTTTTCATAATTACAAGAACAAAATATTTTGCCATCTGCTATATGTTGACATTCATCGGGATTATATCCTTGTAATTCTTACGTATTATATATGTACGCGTCAATGTGTGTGCGTGTGCAGTTCACCAAATGTCCCTTTGTCTGTCTGTCTGTCTGTCTGTCTGCCTGTTTGTATCCGCCTCCGACTAAGCTACTCGATATGAGCCCATGAAATTTACTGTGAGCATTCATATGAACCCTAGGCGGACTCTTACCAAGTCAGATTTTGTAAATCACCCCCAAATGTTTTCAGGGTTTGTTGATCAGTTCACATTAGAAAATCTATATTGAAACCCTAGGCATTGAAACTCCAACTAACTAATGGCTTACAAAACGAGAGTCAAAAAGAGTGTAGGCGCCCAGATCGCTCCATGAGAAGGTGAGAGGCTAAGAGATTGATAATAAGTTATTTTAGAGATACTTTCTCTCTCTCCTCTCCAAGAATATCAGAAAATATATCTTACCATTTTCCCTCTCTATAAAAGAACTTTGGTTCTTACTCTCCCACTCACTATTAAAGTATAAGAGCTGCGTTATCTTTTCTTTCGCTTTTAATGGTAGATTCTACTTTGAATAAGACTTTTTTCTTTAGGAGGAGATGTATTTTCATTGAAAATATACAAACGTTAGAAACAGAAAGAGTTAATAAAAATGTTTCCTTAAACCATTTTCTTTTATAATTAAATGAATACATTTGAACAAAAAAACTTATGTATATCCTAATATTAATTTTCGATTTTAAAAATGGTCACATTTTGTAAATATGTGTGGAGGTTTTGTAAGAAATTGATTGTAAAACTTACAGTATACGCATCTATATATCTTATTTCCAAAAAGTTTGATTTATTTACTTTTTGTTTTATTGTTCCAGAAATAACCCACCCTTTCCAATCGTAAGGCTTCATGCCTCGCCAAATAAATATTAAAACCGACGCACAATGAATTAAAATCAACAATTTGATTCAATAAAACTTGACTAAGTTTACACCCTGACAGGCAGGGTGAACTGATGTCCGGTAAAAAGAACTAATAAAATAGAAAAATGGATCGATATAAATCAGATAGGATTTAACATTTGAAAAAATAGAGAATTACTGAAAGAAAAACAGAATTGAATACGTCAAATGAAATTACTAGACTAAAAACTTGCCTTAACGGGCTTAGTAAATTGATGTCCAAAAAATGATTTCATAAGTCGATATAAGTTAATTGATGGAAGTCAGATGGCTTTTAATTTTTTTTTAATTGAATTACTGGGGACAAAAAAGGTAAGTAAATACATCAATTCAAATTATACTGTTTTTTTAATGATTTCCTTAACCTCAAAATTAAATGCTATCGAATTTCCATTATTCTAAATTTCGGTTTTATAAATTCTTTACTCTGGTCACCAATTTAACTCGTATTTATTATGGTTTAAATAATACATTGGAGTCATAGATTGTTCTTAGAAGTGAACATGAAGTAAACTTTGAAGTAAAAGTCTGTAAAAAACGAAACAATTTTGATAGATCTTCATATAATAACCTATCCTAACAACGAACAGTGTGGCTGTTCTTTCATTGTTTGTAAACCCAAACTTTACCCCTCGGGGCAAATAAAGAATTTTTTTTAAAAAGGCAAAAAAATGTCCTTTTAAAAATATCCATGATTTTTCTCGCTTTGATTATCAAAAAAATCCTATAATCAGGCAGTCAGGGTTCAGATTTTTTCACCTAATTAGCAAAATTTGCCAAATCAGGTTTCTCAATTTTATTTCGATCTTTACATCTCAATTCACCGAATTCAACATGTTGCCAACTTTGAACTTGACCTTACCTCATATCACCGTCATCATAAGACTCTTAACGTTCGTTGTTGGACGTTGACTTTCGAAAAGACTTGCCAAACTCCTCTATCGTGGGCGTCGCAGAGCCAGTATTTTCTGAATTTGTCTAGGTCAATACTTTTTGTATTCGTCTGGCTCGTGTCTAAATCTAATCGGCCTCGGTCCCGCATGTGATCTCAGATGATCCATGTTGTGAGTCGTGACGTCCATTGGTTGTCTGCCATTCTTGCAACATCACCAGCCCATGGCCATTTGAGTTTTTTTAATGGATTCTATGATGTTAGGGTCCCTGTTTTCTTCCTGATATATTGTGCTGTCTTGTGATCTCTCCATATGAGTTTGGGAATAATTATTTCATGTCCACGTTGCATGCTTCTCAGTATTCAGGTCTGCCTGATTTCAGGCTCCATGTTTCAGCTCCATCGATGACTATTGGGAGGACCTATTGGTTGTATACATTTCTTTTAAGAATTAATGGGATCCTTTTGTTTTTGAGCTTGCTCTGCCAAAGGCTTACCATTCTAGAGTGATTCTTTGCTTGGTTTCTCTTTCCTCATATAAAGAAGCTCGAAGGGTTTGCATCGTAATGCCATCAAACTATACCAAAATGACGTACGTGAAATTGAATTATGTTTTATTTTTCATTTGATTTCAGTGTGTGATTCTGTTCCCAAATTTTTTTTGAGGGCCTGTCTATTCATTTCAGAACTTACTAATAGGTTTGGGGAAGTTTTCCAAATGCTCTACGCCTGTCCAGCCACGGTGCACCGGTGATTGTTGTACAGAATTCACTTTCCGTCAAATGTCACAATGCAATCAAGAAATGGATCGTTTTTATCGTGCATAAGAAACACAGTTTAGACTTCTTAATTTCGTTTTTTTTTTCTTATTCAGCTCGTACGGCACCAATTTCTCGAGCCTTTTCGCTCTTCCAATTTGATGCAAATGTCGAACAGCTTTTGAATGGTCAACGTTTGATTCCTTTGCAATTTCTGGAGTTGTTTTGTGCGAAACATCTCAATAATGGCTAAATAATTGGATATCATCAATCATATAGGATAGTCCACGAACCTCCTTATCTTCGAGGCTCTCATCTCTGTTTCAAATTTTTTAAAATCAATGTTGAGCTGTATCTTCGTTGATGGCCCTCGGTCAAATTTTTGGTTGATATTGCGAGCAGTTTCCGCTGTTTTACGTCCCATTTTGAACTCATACAACTAAATTGCTCGTATTTTTTTAACAGCCACAAATGAACCAGAATAACAAATGAAAAGCACGTTCAGTTAAATAGAGCTGAATCCATGTTTTGAAATGGTACATTACCTGAACATAGTTAAATGATTATTTAATCTGTGATAAGCATCGAAGTTTTGAATAATAAAAATAGCAATTATTTTTGCACGAACCCAATTTTAATATTGATGTCATTGTAGCGTCGTATATAGACTCCAGATGTGTGCATGACATAAGCTTTGGAGTAAAGGTCTGTAAAGGACAAAAATACTTTCGATACACTCAAATAATGTTCTAAGCAAGAAAAGTTTGATAAGTGCCTTATATTTTCAAGTTCTATAGTCTCCCCAAAGATCTTTGTTCCAGTCAATGTGATTGGATCTGGATTTCTCAGCCCGCTTGGATTCTTTTCTTGCTTCGTCAAAAGAATCGGAAATGAAAATCTTACCGCCTTGGGAGACGGAAACAAGATCTTTTCGTAGGCAGGAACGGAACCAAAGTCTCTCGCAGAACGTACCGATGATTGAGAGTTCTACAGGCACAAAAACGCAATGATGTCATCAGTTAAGGATGAAAGAAACAAGAAAATGTCCCAGGGCGTGGCTTTTTTTTCCCACGACAAACGCATGCTGCAGTGGCCTGAATAACCGGTGTGCCGTAAGATAGTCTGTTTCCTTTAGATATTACTAAGGAAAAGAAAGAAATAAGTGGAAAATTTATCATTATCGATGATAATAATAATAATAATAATAATAATAATAATAATAATAATAATAATAATAATATTGATAATGATGAAAATAATATTGATTGTAATAATATAGACGAGATCAGGTAGAAACTTCTCAATCTTTTGAGTTTTGAAGTTACCTTTTTCAAAATCTTGAGTATTTATTGTAAGTAGTATGTATAGACACACACACACTCAACCACACGCACACTATATATATATATATATATATATTTCAAAAGTTCTATTAATAATAGTATTTTAGCTTAAACATATGACACATATATATATATAAATATATATATATGTATATATATATATATATATGTATATATATATATATATATTTATATATATATTTATATATATATATGTGTCATATGTATAAGCTAAAATACTATTATTAATAGAACTTTTGAAATATATATGTATATATATGTCATATGTATAAGCTAAAATACTATTATTAATAGAACTTTGAAATGCAAGGTATATATATATATTTATAAATATATATAAATATATTTATATATATATATATATATATATATATATATATATATATATATATATACACACACACACACACACATATATATATATATATATATATATATATATATAGTCTAGAAAGACTCCTACGCATTCCATATAAGCTTTTTAATGGGTTGTATGTTTCACACAGAATTGAATATTATTTTACAATATACGAATTTTTCCAATTAGGGTCATCGAGTGTTTACAAGCAAGGCACTTATATTAACATCGCTCTTGAAATATATATTCGAATTTTCTGGTTGAATACATTGGTAAAAAAATCAACTCGAATATTTTTTCTGAATAACTATTATCCTAAAAGATAATGTCATAAGTTAATTTGCATGCTGTCCAAGGTTAAACCAACCATTATGGATATTCACATGGGTAAACATTCAATAAAAGTAACACAAAAAGTTGGTGATATCCCTTGTTATACTTACTGATCCTCCAACTTTAAATACGTAAGTCAGCCCTTTGTTTCAAGAAAGTGAATGATGAGTAAAATAAAATACCATCCATGTACAATAAATCATGATAATACCCTGAATAAAATACCGAATTGCATGTATTATGACACAACCCTATGGAGCTGAAACATGGAACTAAACAAAGAGACAGACCCACGAACTGAGAATCATACAATTTGTGCATGAGAGAATCATGCTCAACCTCACATGGAGGGAAAACAAGACAGTACAGTATATCAGAAAAAATCAGGAGTCAGAGACATCATAGAATTTATTAGAAAACTTAAATGTCAATGAGCTGGCCATGTTGCAAGAATGATAGACAATCGATGGTCATCATAACTCACAACGTGGATCCCCGGAGACCTAATGCGAAACTAAGGCCGACAGAATACAAGATGGAGAGATGAACTTGATGAATTCAGAAAATAATGGCTCTGCGACGCCTGCGATGGAAAATTGTGGCGAATTCTGGGGAAGGTCAAAGTCCAACGACGAATGTTAAAGGACTGATGATGATGATGATGATGACGATGATGATGATGATGATGATGACGACGACAATAAAATATTAAAATCATATTTCGAAAGAAAGTGGTGTTTGATCAAAACTACTAGGGAGCTATGTTAATTTTTAACTGTTTTCCCTGAAACAGATCCCAAAAACAAATTCACGCATGGTACCATATATCTAGTTCTGTCTAAAGTATAAGAAAGGTTGCGTAGATTGTATTAACAGATATATGGAATGGATAAACTGAAATTCCATAAACTTTGATTTTTTTCTCATCTCTGATGTTCAAAGCTGTTAAGCCCCCTCTCTCTCTATATATATATATATATATATATATATATACATGTATAGTTGATTTAGAGGTATACCTAGCTTTTCAAATGTTTGCTGTACGCCACTTGCTTGGTTCTTAGAAAAATTCAGAAGTGATAATAGCGTTCAGCGTTTGTTTTGCAGCAAGTAGTTATAAACGCAGCGTGAACACCAATCTTCTGTTTACTACACTCTAGTCTGCCGTATATCCTACCATACAATCTCTAAGAAATCAGCTGAGCATAAGTTTTGCTCCATTCTTCCGGGTTTTGGGGTATTCAAAAAATCTTCCATATAAATAGATTGTTATTGATTTTTCGTTTTATGCCGTTTCAGCTTACAAAGATTTCGATTCGAAAGCTCTGCTTCAGCATAACAGGAAGGAGATTGATTTGATCAGCAATGTATATATATATATATATATATATATATATACATATATATATATATATATATATATATATATATATATATATATATGTGTGTGTTTGTGTGTGTGCGTGTGTGTGTACATATGTATGCATATATATGTATATACTCAAATATATATGCACTTATATATACACACATATATATATGCATACACACACACATATATATGTATACACACACACACACACATATATACACACACACACATATATATATATATATATATATATATATATATATATATATATATATATGTATGCATGTGTGTGCATATATATGCATACATATATATATACATATATTGTGGTATATCAAACTGTATGAAGTTAGTTAACAGGAATGAAAACAATAATTGTATGTGAATTAAAATTCATCCTACCGATATATTTCGCCATTCAATTTAATCAAGGTGGTAAGTTTACATGAAACAAGATTCAGAATATCTGGTTATTTGAAATAATGATGTTTTACCTTATGACAACGCGTGAGTGGTAAATTTCAATTTCAAAATACTTGTCGATTCTCACTCAGGCATTTTGAAAACGTAAAACTTATTTATTAAAATCAACGTGTATTTCCAATAATGTCTCATTCAATTTATCATTTTAAAGCCGAGAGGCATTTGTGCGTCGATGTGTTTAGATAAATCCGAAGTTTAATTAACTGCACCCGTTGACAACCTTGCCGGGTAGGAGGGATCTGGTTCAACTGGTGGAGGCATCTATTCGTGTTCGGTTATCCATACATAAACGTAAGACCTGAGGCAATCAAATCATTGATCAGTTTATACATCATTTTGGTGCGGAAATCAATACAGATCGAAGAAGAAGAAGAAGAAGAAAAAGTAGAAGAAGAAAAAGTAGGCGAAGAAGAAAAAGAAGATGAAGAAAAAGACAAAGAAAAAGAAGAAGACAACGAAAAAAGAGAAGAAGAAGAAGAAGGCGAAAAAGAAGAAGAAGAAATGAAGAAGACGAACGAGAAGAAGACGAAGAAGAAGAAGAAGATGAAGAAGAAAAAGACAAAGAAAAAGAAGACAACGACAAAAGAGAAGAAGAAGAAGGCGAAAAAGAAGAAGAAGATGAAGAAGACGAAAAAGAAGAAGACGAAGAAGAAGAAGAAGAAGAAGAAGAATACGAAAAAGAAGAAGACGAAGAAGAAGAAGAAGAAGGAGAAGAAGAAGAAGACGAAGAAGAAGAAGACGAAGAAGAAGAAGAAGAAGATATTTTCATTTGAACCAATCGAAGGGAAAATCACATCTGCCAGCAGGTTTGCTATATTAATCCCAGTGCAATAATTGTTAGAGTTGTGTGGTTGACGGAATTGAATTCTCAATAGTATAGATACATTCATAAATAAATTGATAGATAGGAATAGACTGAGAAAGATAGATATGAATTGATGTATACATATATATATACACACACACACATATATATATATACACACACACACACAAACATACACACACACATATATATATATATATATATATATATATATATATATATATACGCAAGTACGTATATCTATACAGTTATGCAGAAATGGAATCTAACCAATGTTAGCCATTATCTAAGCCAAGCATTGAAAATTTGAAGCAGATTCTCGCTATTTTAAGGCCAATAATCATCTACTATATATTTGATACGTCAAACCAAAGATAACCTTCATAGTTCATAATAACAACGAAAAAAAAACAATCAGCTCCACCGTTGGGAGTTGAGATGTTTATGTAAAAGTAACAACTTTTCACATAATTCAGAAGTTAAAAGAGCATCTGCCAAAATCAAATTATCCGGTCGTAACCTACGATAAAAGTTGTTTTTCAAAGACAATCGATTTCCGATATCTAAAATTAGATTTGTCTGGTTGATCACGCGATAGAAAACATCACGTGGGCAACATTTTTGGCAGCATGATTCATTGGGGATGATCAATAAAAAAAATTTGAAAAACGATGACTGATGAAAAAGTTACTGCTGTCGTATCTTGTTTGGCGGTGATCAATAAAAAGTGTGCCAGTCAGCCAACAAGAATCATTTAAAAACTGTAGAAACGTATGCCGACACATTTAGTTGATGGTTTCTTATAAGAATTCATTGACCGGGCGATTTAGTATAAGACTCGATAACAATAAGTAATAAATCCCAGAGAAGTCACTAAAGAATTCCATCAAATAATAAATATGGTTAGAATAAATTCTACATGTGATATCACCAGCATTTTTCCACTGGAAAACAAAAAAAAACATATAAAAACATTCTGGAGAACATCTAGAAACATCTAGATTCTTGAGAACCTCGATGTTATTGTCAAAATAAGGCTCCGAAAGATCAAAAAAAAAGGGTTTATTGGAGTACTGCTGCCAATTTTCAAGTATGTCGACTGTACGGCCAGCAGTACTGGAAGACGCAAACACATCAACAGACACACAAATACACACACATAAAAACAGACAGAGGCCTTCACCACCTTTGGTGGCTACGGTCGTTCAATAATAATGCAGAGCGTATAGACCTAGAGTATTGCGATAAAAAGCAACAGTAATAAGATTGAGTAAAATCAGTGATAGAATACTGATAGAGAAAGTTTTTCTTGTAAACAAATCCAACAGAAGAAAATATTGTTGACAAATTTGGTGACACTCAAGTTGTTCTAACTACAGAAGTTGAAAGAGCATCTGCAAGAATCCAATTATCAGTTCATAATCTCCAATAAAACGTGTTTATGGCAAACAATCGATTGTCGATATCTAAAATGAGATCGAAGAGTGCCGTGCGGAAATCAAACCATTTTTGGTCTATTTTTGCCCGTTGGCCAAACGTTTTATCGATAAACATTCGAGAAGTAAATTTGTTCAAGCGTTAATCAATAATGCGTCTTGTTAGTCGCTCAATAGAAACATCATGTGATCCACAACTCTGTGCAGCATGCCGTTTTTAGCATTACTAATTGAACATTCTCAAAAGGAGGTGATCAATGAATAAGTCAATTCTCTCGCCCTTTAATTGACATATCATTAGAAACAAGTGCACATTCTTAAAAAAAAACAAGCGTAAATGCAGACAGATATCATCTAAGAGACCAATTTAGAATAAAATTATCTGATAAGGTGAATGCTACACCAAAAACTAATTTGAAGCGAAATTTTTTTTTTTTTCAAATATCTTTCTTTGCACAATTAGGAGTAAATGTTCAAATTTATATCCTTCTTGTTCCATTAGTGCTGCCTGTATACGGGTGTCATAGCCAAATAACCAGTCAATTCAGTTTCTAAGTGAATCTGCCTTGCTGCCTGGTCATCAAAATATAACGCGTATAGGCTGCACTAATGGAGTTAGAGCGATGAAACTTTCAACATTCACTCTAGAAAAACGATTTGTTACTCTTTTCATTTTAAAACAATGTCTAGGTATGTTTTTTGAGGGACAATCAATTTAAAAGGTAGGTATAAGTCAAATTAGTCTATTAGTTTGTGGCTGACTGCTTTTATGCTTTCTCTTCTTGAAAATTCTGACTTTTTAGCGATCATGGTCTAGCAAAAGGCAAGTGAAGTCAGTTTTTCATTGATTGAACCCTTTTTCAATATTCTAATTGATTACCATAAACACGATATGCTGCCAAAATTATTTGATCCCTTGACGTCTTCTGTTGAGTGACTAACCAGATTGAATGTCAATCTATAATGATTATTTATACTGACCACGACTGACACCTCCATGTTCCATAATCCTTTTACTTCCCTTCCAAAGTCAATGTATTCATTTATCTTTCCACTTTTTCAGTATCAAGTTGTACTTTTGTCTAGTTTAGGAAGTATCCAGAATTTGGATATCCTCAAGAGATTCATGATCTGTACTCTTCAAGCACTCAAAATTCTTCCTTCATTTCCTGTGGCCTTATTCCCTTACTTTTTCACTGCCTCCTTTTATACGAAATCGAATTCAATATTCTTATTACTTTGTTGCCCTTTGATTTGAACCCATTCTGAATTCCATTATCGTATACTTACGAAAAAATTTTACGGCTTCGATCAATATTTCAAAAATCATTTACAAATTTTTCAAGATCATTTTGAAGTTTACAGAATTAAACTGAGTGGCTTCATTGCTAATGGGGGGAAGCTAGATAGCGTATCCTCTTTGAATATGTGTCACTTCTTTTGAGTTACAACCAATGCATTAGATCAGTATTTTTTAACGTATGGCATATACCCTAAAAAGAAATTTAAAATATATTGGAGGGAGCACTTTAGAATTTGAGTGTGACAAACGGAAAGGGTTCCATGGCTCATAAGTTGTGTTGAGCCTTGATAGATAAATTCCAAATTAGGCAATGGTATTGGTTACTAATTTCACTAATGATCCCATAATAACCAATGCGTAACTCATTAATTTTGTGAAGTATGAAATCATGATTGTGTTGTTGATACTAAGAATAATAAGATATAAAAATTATCAAAATGGCTTTAAGTGACCCAAAGGTCATACATCAGTATCACAATAATTTTTTTTTTTACAAATATGTGTCTACTATCGATGAATAGTGTCATCAATAGAAAGAGGGCTTCCGAATCCAGAAGAGTACAAGGCTTCAACTTTTAAAAAAGGTTTACGAAGTGCCATCATGGTCAATAATTCCACAACTGTAGCATCAGAATTTGAACTCAAAACAATTTCAATCTTCAAATGAATATGATCAGAATAACATTCTATTTATGACATCACTTGAGTTTTCCACTGGAGAACATCTAAAATCGAGTAATAGGAACATGTAGAATTATTAATAAAAATCGTCAAAATAAGGACCCAAATACGTTAAAAGTGGTCTAATGGAGGGTTGTTATTAATTTTCAAGTCTGTATACAAAACGGTATGGCCAGAAGAGCTGGGACACGCAAACACTTGTAAAAGGGATAGAACCTTCTGCCACCTTTGGTAGCTAAGGTTGTTCAAGGTGGTCCCTTTTGCAACATGCTGTACGATTGAATAATTATTTTTGAAATTAAAATGGTCTTCATATATGGGATGAGCAAAATAAAAGTTTAAAAAAATGGTTTCCGATTGGAAACAAGAAAAGGAAAAGAAAAGGAACAGACTCTGTTCAAAAACTGCGACGTTACATTTGGCAATATTTCACTTTTCCTTCTGTAATGAGAATATTAAAATTATCTAAAATATTCGTCTCCAATTCATTTTCTAAGTTAATTCCGGTATAAAACATCAGAATGGAAAATGAATCATAGTCGCATCAAACATTAAAGGAAAAATATATTTCGAAATGTAATATCCATTGGCAAAGAAAAAAGTAATATATATATATATATATATATATATATATATATATATATATACATATATATATATATATATATATATATATATTATGTGAATTAGTCAAAAATTCTGTTTAACTTTCTTTCTTTTTTCCTTTCTTCTTTCTTCCTTCTTTTTTTTTTAAATTTCATCTTAAGAATTGATTTTTCTGGAAGGAATAATATGATGTAGTGACGTAAAAAAGAAATAATTCAATCTTCTTTCACTGCTTTATTCGCTGCCAACTCTTATTAAGATGACAGCTTTCTTTTTCTGTTATAACGCTGTCTACCTCACTTTAACTATTCTATCTCCAGGTCTCTTAATTACTTGCAAACGCCGTTATCCAATTCAATGTTGTTTCAACATGAAATTTCCCTCCTTAGAACTGCCGATTTATGTCACTGTTGAAAGATTCTTTTGAATACTTCCATTAATGGATCGGTCAAATATATGTAGGTGTGTCAATAATTTCGTAGTTCTATGACTAAAAAACATTTATTTTACACAAATGATATTCGTCTGCCAACATCGTTTCCTTCTTCGTCAAAGCAATTCATCGGATGACGAATAATAATCAAACAAGTCAAGTTTGTCACTCATTAGAAACTGTCTCGTTACCAACGTCTTTCAACAGCATGTTGTGTTATGGGATGATCAGTTCAAAGATTAGAAAAATGGGTATTCGGTTAAAAAGTTACTCCTCCTGGCTTTGATTGGGCAGTGATCAATAAAATAAAAAAAGGGGTCGAGTTTCCCATAAATAAACATGGAAGCTGCCGGGCACAAAGTAAGGGACTAGCATTAACGTATATTATAAAATGAACGCCAATCTACTAGTTAGGAGGGCTTTAAACATCCAGCCCACTAGCTCCTTTGGTGTGACCTCTACGTAACTGCTTTGTATGCACAACTGTCTTATGACTGTTTCTCGTGTTGTATATTCCTTTGGAATCATTATATGAAAATGATGGTTGCAGCCAAGGAGCAGTTGAGACGAATCCACAATGATCTCTGCAATTTGACAACATTTGACGAAATCTGCAAATTGAGTACCATGCAACAAGCACATGAAAGAATTATGCTGGGCCTCTCATAGAGTGACCACAAAACAACACAGTACATCTGAAAAAAAACAAGAGTCAGAGACATCATAGTATCCATTAAAAATCTAAAATGGCTGTGGGCTGGCCATGTTGCAAGAATGGCAGACAACCAATGGACATCACGACTCACAACATGGATACCCTGAGATCACATGTGCTGCTGAGGCCGGCAGAATCTTAGATGGAGAGACGAGCTAGACGAATTCAGAGAGTACTGGCTCCGCAACGCCCTTGATAAAGAAGTATGGTGAATCCTGGGGAAGGTCTATGTCCAACGACGGATGTTGAAAGACAGATGATGATGATGATGATGATGATGATGATTTGGATAGAAAGTTGGTTCCACGAAGAGCAAAAGTTCAGGATAATTCAAACAAGGACATTAGTCTGCATAAAGGTTCACATTCCACCTGCGATTACAACAATGCAATGTCTTTTTATTATCTTATTCCTAATTCTGCTTTGTACACGCCGCCGGAGATGAGATTACTTCTCCGAGGCTGTGTGATTGCGTTTTATTGGCGCGCCTTTACGAGTCATATTACACTATATTTCACATCTGAACCAACACGTTAAGTGGTAACGGGTGCTTTAACATATCCTATCCTATCCGTGTTCACGATGTCTTCTTTGATTTAGATACGTATTGTAAGATTTGTCCATTGAATTTGCAATGGCCAAAGGAACAGAATATTTAGAAACGAAGCTTTAACACTTGATAAATCATAAGGCAAAGTCTTCAAGAGAAATACTGACGGCATTAACTTTTGAAATAGAGTGTTGGATACTTATCATGGGCTTATATATATATATATATATATATATATATATATATATATATATATATATATGTATATATGTATATATATATATATATATATATATATATATATATATATATATATATATATATATATATATATATGTGTGTGTGTGCGTGTGTGTGTCTTGGACAAAAATCAAAATCAATAACAGACAAACGAGGAAACCAATGAAATATAAAATGGTTTATGTTTGCCACATCATAAATGTCAAAGGTCAGATTTCGGTTAGATTTAATCTTGTTTGCCCTCGTTCGTCTCGTCAGTGTCGAACTGTCGTAAAACCAATTACAAATATAAACACGTATCTTGACTTTACTGCCTCAGCCAAATGTACCATGGTTAACGTATGACTTTGGTTTTTTGTTGTTTTTTTTTTCTACTGGCTGCTACTGGATCAAACTTGACTCCTATTTCTATCATGACAGTGGATGGTTGCTGCAACTTTCCTGTTGTATTAACAGAGGTCTTTTTTAACACCAGAAACAGATTAAAAAGTTTATTAGAGCAAAACCATTTAAGATATTGAAACTAACAAGGCACGGTTTTGTAGAAAAAGCTTGAAGTTCATTTTTGTAATTTACTGTGATTCAGTGTGTGCTCTTGCATCAAGGAGATTTTTTTCATTTTTTTGTTTTTTATTTTTACTCTCATAAAATCTTGTGTCAGCGCTACCGGACATAAATACTCCACTGGACAACATCTCGTGTTTTTTTTTGTTGGGGGGGGGCATTTTTTTTTTTTTTATATTTCCTTCTTGTTTTTACCTTTTGGAATTTTGTGTCAGTTCTACGAGACATGAGTACTCCACTAGATATTGTATAATTTCTTTTTCTTATTTTTTGGACATTTTTTTTTTTTGTTTTTAGTTTCACTTTTTGAAGTCTTCTGTCAGCGCTACCAGACATAAGTGCTTTGCTGGATATCTAATTCTTTTCCTCATTTTTGGACATTTTTTTCATTTTTCGTTCTAGTTTCACTTTTCGAAGTCTTTTGTCAGCGCTACCGGACATAGGTGCTTCGCTAGACGTCTGATTCTTTTTCTTATTTTTAGACATTTTATCAAAATAATTCGTTCTTGCTTCGCTTTTTGAAGTCTTCTGTAAGCGCTGCTGGACCCCCCCACCCACCCACAAGAACTTTGGAAATTCGCCTCGGTACTCCATTGAACATCTGATAACGATTCGGTGGGGTTCCGGAAATTTTTAACGATTTTTTTCAACGGAATCTTTTGTGTTCTTCAAACTCTTTTAATCTTGTGTCAGCGCTACCAGGCACACTTTTGAGAGCTGGACGTTCCGGTAATCAAGTGCTGCTTTACAAAACTGTGTACCATGTATGTCTGTATCTCAAATAGTTTGGCTTCAATGCGTTTTTTGAAACCGTCTAGTCCCTCTGCAAACACCTTATATAATATATGAATTAGTAGATATATGTCGGTTTAGCTAAGTCAGTAAGAAGGCTGCCTTCCAATCACATGATCATGATTTCAAATCGAGAAATATTAGTTTCATGCACTGGTTTGGTTTGACGTGGCGTGATGGACATAAAGTAATAAGTTTGCACACTTAAATTTTGGTAAGGAATATTCTTGTTATTCTTGATAGGTGGGAGGAATCAATTGTCAATAGACAAATTTCTCAGTCTACCATACTAAAACAATATCTGTCCATAAAATTCGAATCGAAAGCACCCGTGGTCTACCAACCAACAGCGCAGAAAATGGATTCGACGAGCCATGTACAGACTCTAAAAGAGCGCTGGTGCTAATGCTACCATTTTTTATATTGACAATTTGAATGGCTAAGAGTGGCTAAACTTCC
>OY735234.1:43639236-43651736 GCA_963457665.1 Thysanoteuthis rhombus
TTGAACGAAATGACCTATTCATAGATCATCCCTTCTTTAAATTTTTAAACTGATCATCCCTAACACGACATGCTACAAAAAGACGTTAGTCACATGAAGTTTTTTATAGAGTCTCTAACGAGACCCGTTTCTCTACTCATCAAACAAGATTCAGTTTTTTTTTATCTGATGGGTCATTTTTTTTATTCTATTTCCTTTTTCCCTGAATTGGCGTTTTTTTTCTTTTCCAGGAAACCTTAAAGATTCCAATCGTCCAATCCATTTCGCTTGAATAACCTGCAAGGGAAATCCGATGCTGTGAGTGAATTGTATCTTTTATCAGCTTTGTTTCAAATTGATCTGCATGTTTATCAGAAAAATACAGGTTTTCCCTGTGGGCCACTTGAAAAATCTGAGTTTATACAAAGGTTATATAAAATGATCCAGGTCTTCAACCATGACCCTCTTTGCTAAATCCACGTTGATGAGTGTCTGCGCATTTTGAATTGAGATGACTGATAATTACGAAATCTTTCTTTTTTCTTTCTCTCTCTCTATATATGTATGAGTGGTCATTTTGGACCACCAGAATTAATTATAAATTGCGTTATATTATACAAATACTTATTTGAAATGGTTCCGTGTCATTACATAGTTAATATATCGCCCAATTTTGACAACGTAAATAGAATAAACAATAAAAGAAAATGGGGCCGTTGCAGGAATCGAAGCTGTTAGCGATATGTGGCCGCTTCAACTGGACGATTTACTTACCATTGTGCTAAACAGCAGCTGGCCATGTTGCATGAATGGCGGACAACCGATGGACATCGCGACTCACGACATGGATCCCCCGAGATCACATGCGGAACCGAAGCCGACAGAATACTAGATGGAGAAACGAGTTAGACAATTCCAGGGAGTACTGGCTCTGCAACGTCCATGACAGGGATGTGTGGCGAATCCTGGGGAAGATCTATGTCCAACTACGGACGTTAAAAGACTGAAGAGGATGATGATGATGATGATGATGATGATGATGATGATGATGATGATGATGATGATGATGATGATGATGACTGCGCTAAACAGCCCAACAATAAGGCTAAGGCAGAATGGCTGCTTTCAACCCGGATCCTCATTTTGCTTATCCTCGGTCTTTTCGTCTCAGTCCTGTTTCTTCGGTATTTTTAAAATAAATACCGTCACGTTGAAAGAGACGAACCGACTGAGAATAAACAAGATGAGAATTCGGGTTGAAAGCAGTTATTCGGCCTTTTCCGTTCTGACGGGCTATTTAGCACAAGAATCTTTGCATAGTTACGTTGAAGCAGCTCACTATCGGTGACTGTTTCGATTCCTGCAGCAGCCCAACTTTTTTTATTTGTTTACTCTATTTGCGTTGTCTAAATTGAATGATATTTTAACCGTTTAACGACAGGAAATCATTTCAGTTTTCATATAATATACGTTGTTGGGATCATCAGTTGTTAGCTATATAACTGTCCTGTTTCAATCGGTCTGGCTCATATTAAGGAAAAAACAGTTATATTAACATAGTATCCCAGCAGTGTAGATTAAACAACACTTGCTTTCAAGCTATGTTTTACTATAGAGGTCATGTTATGCATGTAGTTTGTTATTTTATATAGCGTGTCATATGTATGTACATTGATATCATTTTACACTACACATCATTTAATTTTTGGAAATAAGATTTACTTACGTAGATTATCTCAAAAACATTTTAAGGATGAAGGATCTCTGAGTATAACAACAGACGTGACTCACTTTTCGTGTTACTTCTAATGAGTATTACCGTGTGAATATTAAATCAGTTGTTGTGGGCTTTAATCTCACACTGCGTGCGAACTAACTTATGATATCATCTTTAAGAATATCAATTACACAGAAAAACTCCTACGAGTTGAATTTCTACTGACATATCCAACCGAAAAGTTGACATTTTTTCCATTAACCTTTTAATTTTTCTATGTCGTATAGCATCGGGCCGCCATTAATTTTCTTCTATACTTTCAATTATCAAATATAGTATATATATATATATATATATATATATATATATATATATATATATAATTTGACCAATTGGGAAAATTGATTATTTCTATATACATGAATGTATAAAAATGATCAGTTTTTCTGATATGTCAAAACTTATAACTTATACATTGTCGGAAAAACCACTTATAAAGAAATATATATATATATATATATATATATATATATATATATATATATGGCTCCGTCTGTTGGTACGTTTCAATATCTCTCATACATTGGAGAAAATCAATTTTAAATTGCAAAATACCCTGACAGAACTCGATATATTGAAGAAATAGGATGATGAATTAAGCTGAAAACTACATGTTTACATAATCATTGGATAACGACTGAATAAGCATGGATAGATATGTTTTTATATTTAAAGAAAACTGAGTTTCGTAATTCTTTCTCACCCAACCCTCACCCAGAAAGAAGAGGAATATTTTTTATTTATACAAATATATATATATATATATATATATATACATATATATATACGTGTGTATATATATATATATACGTGTATATATACATATATATATACATATATATATACGTGTGTATTTATATATATATATATATATATACACATACATACGTATATGTATATATATAATTACCAATTGTCATTCACAAACGGCTGTTCCGTTGTATTATAACTCTTCAGTGTGGCTATAGACTATCAAACATTTAGTATCACGAGGTAGGATCGAAACCTTATTTTCAGACCCAGAGGCAGACATATTTTTCCTGCCCTACGTTGAACCAGATGGTTCGTAGAACCAAACTAATCAATGTATATTTACTTCAACATAATTCCTCGTCTACCAAAGCGCTCTATCCCAGAGTTTGAAGAGCATTTCACATAGCAGTAATATATATATATATATATATATATATATATATATATATATATATATATATATATATATATATATATATATATATATATATATATATATATATTGATCATCATTCATCGTCATCATTATCTGCTTTTGGCATCAGTCGTTGGACATAGATATTCCCCCAAATTCGCCAGATCTCCCTATCGTGGTCGTCGTGGATGTTATGCATTTTGACTTAGTTTAGATCATCCTGCCATCTTATATTTAGTCACCTTTGGTTTCGCTGGTGATCTCTGAGTTTCTGCACCGTCGTTCGTGAAGTGTGACTGTTGTCTGAGATTCTTGCTACATGACCAGCCCATTGCCATCATAGTTTTCTAAGGGATTATCTGAAATCTAAGAATCATGTATTTGTTTTTAATGTATTGTGCTGTCTTCTGATTTCTCGATGTGATGTAGAGCGTGATTCACTCATGTGCACGTTGCATGCGTCTCAGTTTGAGGATCGATTACTTATTTGAATTCCATGTTTCGGCTCCATGGGTGACTCCCGGGAGGTTGCATTAGGTTTATACTAAATAATCTGTGAATCATTGGGATGATGCTGGGAATGATCAGTTGAAAACTTGAGAAAAAAAGAGATGATTGATGGATCAGTTACTTCTCTCATCTTTTGTTGGGCAGTGATCATTAAAAAAAGACTCAACTTTGGAAAAATGAAACAAAAACAAGCATGAATGTTATCGGACACAAACTAAGGGATCATTTCATCATAGAATTACATTGGAAAATACCCTGACAATTACTCTCTCTCTCTCTCTTTCTCTCTCTCCCTCTCTCTGTATATATATATATATATATATATATATATATATATATATATATATATGTGTGTGTGTGTGTGTGTGTGTGTGTGTGTGTATACTATCTTATTTGAAGAAAACCCCAACTCATGGCGTATTTAGGGGTGACATTTGTAAATTAACAAAAGACATATTTTTTGGCATAATGAGGAGTAAATGCTTAAATTTTCAGCCTTGTAGCTGTATTGATGCAGTCTGTATTTGCAATCAATACATGCAAATTTATCCATAGCCAGTCAGCCAGCCAGACATTCGAACGTAAAAAAAACTGTAGAAATCAATGTTGAAGATGACAGTTTTGCTTGACGGTTTCTTATTAATGAGCAGATTCAATAGAAACTGTATACCAAGAATAAAAGACGGAGGGTGTTTAAAATAGAACTAATTTCTTAGTTGATCCAGACGCTGAGTCTCGGTGTTGTCCGATGGTCTTTAAACCAGCAATCGAAATCCATAAAAATCACTGAATCGAAATCTAATCAATACACACACACACACGTGAGCGAACACACAGATGAATAGACAGACATCTATATATATATACAAAGAAAATATGAACTTTTGCAAAAAATGATTTTCGGTCTCAGAAAGAAGGAGAAGCTTCTCCTTCCATGGATTATCAATTATTTTGACCCGAAGTCTCTGGTAAAAACCGCAGCGAATCACGTGGAAGTCAGTCGCCTCAACCACCCACCAAAAGAAATTATTAATCGGATAGAGACTAGATACCGGGAATAGAAGATGGAGAGAGGGTTAAAAATAGAATTTAATTATCCTTTCACCTAGACTCCCAGTCCAATACTCTTTAATCCTACCATCCAAATCCATAAAAATCAGTGGCTTATGGTGCTTTTTTCATCTTTGGTGTGCTGAGTGCTACGGATGTACAAAAAACGAAAAAAATATTTTAGTGACCGTAAAAAGCAATGGACAGTCAAAGTTTTTTGGTACAATATAAGGAAGGTGGTCCCGACTGTAAATTTTAAAGTTTCACACCCTGGCTCAATCGATGTTATAAACGGCGGACGATTTACAATTCTTACAAAAGTAGGAGATTTATTGAAGAATTAATGAGATTAAAATAACTCACCATTTTCCTCTAATAATGATGTAGAATTCAAATTCTGTTGCCATTAATCCTTTCATTTCTACAATCGGGACAAGTTTCCGTATATTGTTTCAAAAAGGCTTCAAGTGTTCATTGCTAAAAAATATTTTTACAATTCTGTGCATCCGTAACACACGGCATACCCAAGATACAAAGCACGATATGCACCATTTGCGCGGCCTGCACGGGCAAAACCTACATGTTGACTGTTTTGGTGACAGTTTTGGTTGACAGTTTCTAACTGGTGAGCCATACCTATTGAAAAAAGATACCAAAAATAGAAGATGGATCGGGTTTAAAATGTAGCTTAATTCTTCGTTTATCTAGACTTTGAGTCGGGGGGGGTAGTCTAATGCTCTTTAATCCAACAAACTGAATCCATAAAAACATGAGTGGTTCCTAACCCGATCATTTGGAAACATGTTCCGTATAAACGTTGGGTTATCCATTTTGAAATCAATCAAAATAGATGGGACCATGGAAATCAAAACTTGAAGCTCTCGTCTGACTTGCTTTTGGTTGGCGCCAGGATTCAATGATGTCTATCTGAATTAGGATCACATTCAGGAAATGATGAGAATGGAAACAAAGGGGGGTAAAAAAAGTAAAACAACAATTTGATATATATAGATAGATATAGATAAAGTAGTATATCCCCATAATCTTTTTTTGAAAAGTTAATTCTCTTCTAAACCAAACTTAGTAGAATCTTAATCTTTCTAGTAAGGCATAACACAGACAAAAACAAATATCATTAGGTATTATTTATAACCTTCTTTTCCCGTAATTCGATGGCAACATATATTTCTTTTTGGCGATATATGGATATGAATGCATAAAATAACATATTCAACCTATGACGTACGCAATATATGAAAACTTTGGTGAAAGGGAATGTTGTTTGATTGACACTGCTAGGGTGCCATGTTGATATAACTCTTTTGTATTTAAAATTCCCAAAACTATTACATAGCAAACAAATGATGATCCCAAGTTTACATTGTGCAATAGTAACAAAGTATACGTGAAACAGAGGAAAAAAACGCTTGAGAAAATTACACAAATTCCCAAAAATCCTTGAAGTTGGGTATGCAATCAATGCATCCTCCCAATAGCCACTTATGGAGCTTAAACATGGAACCTAATCAAGAGACAGACCTGCAGACTGAGAAGTATGCAATGTGCACATGAGAGAATCATGCTCAACCTCACATTGAGAGATCACAAGACAGCAAAGTATATAAGGAAGAAAACAGGAGTCAGAAATATCATAGAATCTAATAGAAAACTTAAATGGCGATGTGCAGGCCATGTTGCAAAAATGACAGACAACCAATGGACATCACGACTCACAACATGGATCTCCAGAGATCACATGCAAAACTGAGGCCGACAGAACACAAGATGGAAAGATGAACTGGACAAATTTAGAAAATACTGGCTCTGCAGAGTCCACGATAGGGAAGTGGGGCAAATCTTTTGGAGGGTCTATGTCCAACAACGGACTTTAGAAGACTGATGATGATAATGATGATGATGATGATGATGATGATAATGATGATGATGATGAGTGACACAAAACCCTTTTTGAAAAAGCTCTCTGTTTATTGTTCAAAGCTGTAAAGCTTTGTAGACGATCGATATATATACATATATATCTGTATCTATATCTATATTTATACATATATATATATATATATATATATATATATATATACATATATATATATATATATATATATATATATATATATTATATATATATATATATGCATAATATTTTTTTGAAGGGCATAATGCACTATCGAAACAAAAGAGAGAAATAATGGTTACAAAAAGTAGAGAAAGAAAACTCCACATGTGTTTCATGGTAAATCCATTCTTCTTGGGAAGCTTCCAAGCTCTAAATCCATTCTTCAAGAGTGATAAACACTTTATGTGCTGGCAAAACCGGTAATATGCTGCACCAATTGCTATCTAAGTGAGTTACCTCAATTTAGAACTCTGCAGCTTATCCATGTCTTGCACGTTCAATTATTCAGTTTAGGCCACTTCCTTCAGGAAATATTTGAGAGAAATCGAGATTTCTCCGGAAGTTTCTTGGAAAACTCGATTCACAAGCAGATCGTGTGGAAACCCCTTGAATTATGAAAGGTTGAAGCTTTTGTCTGACTTTCTTTATGTGGGCGTCATGATTCAAAATGAAATATCTGCAAATCAATATCGATCTGTTCACTCTATTTAGGATCAAAGTATCTGTGCGTTCTGCCTATAATCAAAATGGCTCCTAGCTTGCCGAGTAGAAACAGAGTGTTGCACCTGCTCCCCTCTCTCTCTCTCTCTCTCTCTCTCTCTCTCTCTCTCAAACAGGAAAACAACATTCTGAAAAGAGGAGAGATAACGGAGGAAACTAAAGAAAAACACAACTATTTTACTATTTGTTCATCCGTGAATATAGAGCCTTCCGACCGACTTACGACCTACTCGACTTACGGCCATCCGTACAGAAGGCCAGAATACGTGGATATTATAAGTCTATGTTAATGTAAACGTTACACTTCAGAATTTGGAAAATGTGAGTAAATCTAAACGTGGCCATACGTGTGTATAAGAGAATAGAATCCATTTTATTTAAACTCAAATGGCAACGGGCTGGCCATGTTGCAAGAATGACAAGCAACCGATGGACATCATGACTCACGATATGGATCTCCAGAGATGAAATGCGCAACCGAGGCCGGCAGAAATCTGGATGGAGAGACGAGCTAGACAACTTCAGAAAGCACTGACCCTGCGATGCTCACGATAGAGAAGTGTGGCGAATCGTGGAGAAGGTGTACGTCCAACGACGGATGTTAGGAGACTGATGATGATGATGATGATGATGATGATGATATGAAATCTGTTTTCCTTATTTCATTTTTATTTCCTAACACTGGCTACCATCCACCATTTTAACTTCTTATAAATCACATGCACGTAAGTGGAACCAAATTTGTTGTATTATTTGGTTATATATACACATAGGAATCAGATCATTGATATTGCTCACGGTGCCCAGGGGGGATCATACAGGGTATGCATATCAAGGAATGTGGGCTCGCAAGAAGTTGAAAAAGCAGAAATACAAATGTTGCATATTTATGAGGTTGATTCATGTGAACCACTGGTTCGCAAAAAAGCAGCAACAACAATATGCAAAAGCACTTTCTTGGCGTCACGGAACCTGCCCATGCAGGATACACAGCGTGTATATAGCAATTATTCGGGGAGAGCGTGTAGGAATAGTGCAGTGTGGGGTCATAATTCATTCAAATACTTCTGGACACACTATGTTTTTAGATTTCTGCTACAGCGGTGTGTGAACTTCGATACCTTCAAGTGACCTCGCTCTTGACATTGAAGCGTATAATTATCCCTGCCTAAACACTGGATCTTGTAAATGGACACCACCATGGCTTAATGATCGTCTTTGAGCTTTGTTTATGTTGGGGCAGTATGTTAATCACCCTGGGAACTGTAACCTGACGATAACGACTGGAAGTGATGCATCTTGTGTTTTTATCGTGATTTTTGGAATGTGATATGTTCATCTAGTCCTGTCGCTTGCACTTGATTTTGAGGCCGGTGGTGAATATGATGATGATGATGATGATGATGATGATGATGATGATGATGATCAGCGATATGCTGTTCTGGGGGTGAAGCCTGAGCATCCCGTCGGGGCTCCTGGTAGAGATCTTTGTCGATGGTAGAATGAAATACTCATTCTAGATGTCGCTGACCAGGGAATCGGTGTCCTGGAGGTTGAGTTTGGGGTTTCCTTTAGCGAAATGACGATTGCACGTGGTTTAGTTCTTCTTGCAATATCACCTCATGCAAAATAATTATTCGACGACAACGCAGAATTGAGACATACCAGCCGTGTCATGCGCAAAAAATAAGCTGATGGAAGTATGAATTATCACTGGGACTGTGAAGTTACAATATAAAAATTAAAAATTTTGAGGCTGAGGAAAAAGAATACATGGATAGATAGATAGATACAAATGTCAGAACACGTGAATAACCTAGTAACAGTATTTCAACCAGTATAATGTGGGTGGCGGTGGTTAGATAAAAGCAGAGAAAAGTTGTGTTTTTTTAAGTTGAAAAGAAAGCAAAGAGCTACGGATGAAACATTTCCAAATTATTCTCGAACTAAAATCCTACCTCTTATCACTATCACATTTGAATATCACATATGAAGAAGGCCGTGGAATGAATCGGCCGAAATTTCATGTTTACAACAGCACAAACAACAAGAAAGGAGTCGATTGTCAAAAAAAAAATTTTGAGTGTTAATGTCCCATCTCGAAACTATAGACAGTGACATAGTACACGTGATAAATGACGGGATTAGTACACAAGCATGAATCATCACTTCCATTTCTGATGATAGACTTTGTGCGCTCTGCCAAGGATCAAACTGTTGCTCCCTGACCCTCTGTCTATTGTAGTATCGGTGCGCACTGTCAAGTAATAATGCAATAAAGAGGAAAGAAATTGAAATCAAATAATTTGTTGTTTATCAGAATATTCTGCACCATAAATCCGTTGAGGTTCGACAGAAATGGAGGATCCGAAGTGTCAAAATAACGTTCTAATTTCTTTTTGAGGCGCATCCAGAGATCTTTGTTAGTCTTGGTGACTGAATAAGTACAAATTGATGGCTCTCAACTCCATTGCTGCGTTAATATTAAATCAAAACGTTCTATAGTTATACTTCCTGGAAGGTTGGTTTGCTGCGTTTCACAACCGGAAAACCATAGATTACAAAATTACTACCTAAACATTTCTATTGCTGATATTGACCATTTAGAAGAGATTTTCAAGAAAAAATGTCCATCCCGCGACCAGAAAGTAAGACATTCCTATAAAAGTGATTTGTGGGCCAAAAGGGTGTAAAGGAAAACACCAATTACCATTAATTTATATGGGGATTCTTTGAACGTTCATAGGTCATCAAAAATGGTGATAATGTTTTTGTTTTGTTTTTTTTTTTTAGTTGTCAGATGTTGGGATGGTGAGGGTACAGGACATATATGTAAGAGAGAAAAAAGCAGAGACAGAGAAAGAGATAGAGAGAGGGGGTCGTACGATGTTTGTATAACGACAGGCTGCTAAGTAAACGCTTGGTGCTATTTTTGCTTCTACCATTTTCAGGAAAAAGTGAAAAATCGTGCCAAACGAACTTTCGAAAGGTGAAATTTACCTGCATTTGAAATTTATCAGAAGATCATTTTTTTCAAATAGAAGGAACTAAAGAAATCAACTGGAAAACTCTATTGTTTCAAGTGGTGTGTAGGAGATATTTTTATTAGCAACATAGTAACCTTTAAGTTTATCAGCTAAATGTTTTTGTGGTAAGAGTTTGTGCAATTTACTTTTTAAAGCTTTATTATGCAGTATGTTGTATTTTATTGATCCGTCAGAGGATCTTGCGGCAACAATATCCAGTTTTTCTTCTGAAATCATGTTGCACGAACTTTCAAAAAAATTCTACATCTTCTGAAACTTTACGGACAATTGAACGATCTCCACGAAACACATTACGCACTTTTTTTCAATGCAGACCCACTCAATCAACGAGAATTACTTCCAAATTAAGCTTCCTCTTTGGTAGATGTACTTTCTAATCTGAAACACTGGTACCACTCGTTGCATTGCTTATAGCTCCGATAATCCTACCCATAGACCTGTTGACATTAGAAAAGTCCCTCCCCGAAGCCACTCTTCTGGAAACCTTCATTATTCATCTGGTGAAAAAAAACAACCACAGCAGATGCACGTTCATTCTTGCGTGTGTAGCTCGAAAACTAACCAACGTTTATTGATGTCTTTTCTTCATACAAAGGTGCAGGGTTGCTGCTACATATCATTTCAGTCAGAGCAAACTGAAACGTCCGAATGAATATTTGAACCACCTGGGATTCGACAATGTTAGGAGCATCAGAAAAATTGCAAAATATGTTAAGTGATCTAAATTGGGAAAATAAGAAGCAGGGTTGAAATGGACAGAGCAAAGACAAAAGTAATGTTTAATGATAAACTTCTTAAAATGACCATGAAATACAGGTGATGCTTTGGAATGGATTGTTTAATACGTGTAGGTATTTCGACTATTGAAGTTCGAGAAAGACCATAGAATCGAAATGAAACAATGCATCACGATTGGCTGGCGAACATTTTGTGTGTATAGAGACGTATTGATGAGCACCCACCCAATGTTATTAAGGCAGAAAGTATAAAATGAATGTATAATTCTAGCTGCGACTCATGGATATGAAACATGGAGGTTAGCAAGACAAACTGAGAACCAACATAGAATTGCAAAGAGAGCCATGGAAAGAGCAATGCTAGGGATAACTCTTAGTGGTAGAAAGAGTTCAATATGGATTCGAGAGCGAACCAGGGTGAACGATATTGTACAAATATCTAAGCTACAAAATGGAAATGGACAACACAATTACCAAGAAGAAATGTTAACAGATGGAGCAAAAGAGAAACTGATTGGTGCCCCTTGGACAGTAAACGCAGTAGGAAAAGATGGAACACAAGATGAAAAGGTGAGATAGAAAAGTTTGCCAGTAAGACATGACAGAGATCAGCGCAATTGCAGCCGTCATGGAATGAGATTTGAATGGCGTTTGTCCAGCAGTGTACTCATGACCACCGATGGTGATATACGAAATTGACAATCCCAACAATTATAAGTATACTTTGAAAGCAATCAAAAGTACAATAGCCTCTATCGATCTCATGGCGGCTGGGGGCCGTCAGTGATCAGGTTTGATTAACATCTAAGGTTGAACTCATCTAATTAATTCTAGAAATCAGACACCTTACCCAATAGTCTGTATTACTTCCGTCAGTATGGTATCAATCTTTGGCCTAAAAACACATCGGACATAATAAATGAAAATGAGATAATGGGTATCTTGCGAGGAAGCCCGGAGAATGACTTTATGACACGCGAACTGACGAGAGTTGAAAGATGAGGAGACTAGGCTCCTGGACGTTTAATTGGATGGCTTTAGTCATCAGACAATATATATATATATATATATATATATATATATATATATATATATTAAGGCAAATGTTCTGAACGAAGTTCGCTGCTATTCACCGCTATGCGCCGGACATTAATCCACATCTTGAATATATATATATATATATATATATATATATATATATATATATATATATGTGTGTGTGTGTGTGTGTGTGTGTGTGTGTGTGTGTGTGTGTATATATGTGTGTGTGTGAGAGTATATAAGTGCGTATGTATATATTTATATACGTGTGTGTGTGTGTTTGTGCATGTTTATATATATATATATATATATATAATGATATGGATATCAGTGTGTGTTTGCAAGATATTTCCACTGTATAATGTTCAGTCGATGTGATTCATATTCACCAATCAATCATGTTCCTCGTCAGAGAAGAGAATTAGGCATTCGTTGTGTAAAATAAATGTACTTTCCATCATGAGATTACAGACCTATTAATCTATCTACGTATACATGTACGTATAATCATAAATTGCATTTTAATACGTAGAAACATAAATTTAAAGCGACTACC
>OY735234.1:43656736-43744236 GCA_963457665.1 Thysanoteuthis rhombus
GTGTGCTTTGCAGGTAGTTATGTGTCACGTGTCAAAAAGTATAGACAGGGTGTAGGAGTTATCTAGAAGTGGATGTTGAACAGCATTCTCCAAGGAATGTCTTGACTTTAACCTTGATTTTCACATTAGAATTATTACTTATGTTGGGGTCCTGTATGACCATAGTTGATTTTATTGTTCTAAAATTACTTAGACTCGAAGAAGTAGACAATCTTGATTAGGTTTTTCTTTACGATGATTATACGGGTAAACTGTCCAGATTACTTTTAGTCTACTAATCTATGGATTATTGAATTATATTTATTGATTAAAATTTTGAGCAATACTGACATTTTAATGCTATTTCATTTTTCCTGTTTAATATGTCAATTTTAGTGTTTCTTTTGTTGTTTTTTTTAGCGTAAAGGTGCACGTATGTTTTTTTTTTAATATTACTAAACCAGGTAATGGCATCATTGGGGTTAATCCATGGGTTGAATTAAATAAATGAGATATATCCATCACGTACAAGACATTGGCTTATATTATGTTATATTGCAAATCTGATTTATACAATGTATATATATATATATATATATGTATATACACACACACAGGCACACATATATATATATATATACACACACACACACACACACACATATATATATACACGCACACACACACACACACACACACATATATATATATATATTATTTGATTACATTGCTTCCTTTTTTGAAGTGCTTTTCCAATTTCTGTTTGAGACGTTTGTGTGTGAAGTCTCTCAATTCAATTTCACAGCAACATTTCTTCAATTCTGAGTTCATGATCCTTGAATTGTGACCGACCAACCCATCTCCAAATCACTTCGACTGAAATATCATCAATCATAACTGAAAAACTGTTACAATTTTTTGTGCACTTTTGGGGGAACTTCATCCTCACAAATTGAAAGACGCGTCTGGGTCGTTACTCCATAGTCTCGTGACAAACGTCTTTTGGCAGAACCCGTGTTGCAGCTGCTCAATTAAAAATTGGGAAAAAAAAGAATGATCAATGAATCTGTTACTTTACTTGCTCTTTGTTGAAGAGTGATACCTAAAAAAGCCAGAGAAAAAAACTGTTAAATAACTAATCATGAATTTTTCTGGACCCAAACTAAGGGATTGATTTAGCATATATACACATCACTAATCAGACGCTACACACACTGATTTTTTTTAAATAAAAAGATTTTTTCCTATATTTGATAAAGAGTATATGTGTAAATTGTCAGCCTCCTAGCTCCATTGGTGCGGCCTGTATGCGATATATATTTTCACCAATCCAGCCAGCTCACCAGGTCCGTTCCAAAATTGAAAAAAAACTATTTTGAGAGTTCTGGTTGATGATTTACGTACTTGTTTGAAACTTCCTCAGATTTCACGGCAAGGATGGAAGAGTCTGTGACTTAATCTAATTTCTCTCCCTGCTTAGTCCAAATTTTTGATCATAAACTTTTGCGTCTTCAAACGTTTCCAAATATAGGTTTTTTTCCTGTGTCCTTCGAATGAAAACATTAGATTTACAGCGAGGGAGCAATTATCAGAAATTTAGAGGTAATAAGCCTGACTGCTGCAGGATCAAACCCTACTCATAACCCCATTTGGACAGAAGATGGTTTCTGCAACTTTTCTGCTTACCCATGACCAAACCTCCTTAATCCCCAACCAGGATTAGGAACAAATATGCCGTCTGGAAAACTGTATGTTATTCTTCTGTCAGAGTAACTGTCCCTATTTTACTGGGCTGGGGAATTCTACCTTCCTTATCACTCAACCATAGCTGGGGGAAGAAGTGGATACATACCTTTCTTAAAGGTATTTTTGCGAAATGAACGTAAGCAGCCTTGGCTAGAATTCAACCCCACTTGCTGATTCAGTTTTCAGCGAAAACAACTGTTGTATGACTCTCCACCTCTGTCTTGTGATTCCTCCATGTAATGATAAGCATGATCCCTCAATATAATGTATGAGAGTGAAAAACATCTCAGGGGTTTCATAAAATCCATTAGGAAACTCAATTGGAAATGGGAACGTCGTGTAGCAAGACAATCACTGGACATCTTGACTCACAACGTGGATACCCAGAGATCATACACAAAATTGTGGCTGGCAAAAAATGCCTAGACGAAGTAGAAAAGCACATTAAATACTGGCTCTGCGACGCCCTCAATCTGGCGGATCTCGAGGAAGGTCTAAGTTGAAAGACTGGCGTTAAAACGCTGAAGATGATGGTATCATTGTCTTAAGTTGGGTACCTTTTCGTTATTACCAGTATCTAAAAGACATTTGTAACCGACTTTTTGTCCATTCACTAAAAACAGTTATAATTTATCAGCGTTATGAAATCTGCGGACACTTGCTTGACGTCTTCTTGTAATATAAGCTTGTTCAGCTGTCACATCTTGTAAGCTCCAAAGTATTTGTTACGAAGTGGACATAACTTTCGGTTCAGGAGATTTCTTTTTTGGGTTCTGTTGATCAATCTCGATCGTTTTTGATGGAAGGAAGAAAACTTAATGTGATATTCCCAAGCCTCCAGACATTTATTTAATTTGTTCTTATCAAGAAAAAGATTTTTTTTTTCATTCTTGAACACATTAGAAAAGATAGATGGAACTTATATTATTATATTGGTTTCTTTTGAATCATGAAGAATAATGCCAGTAAAAGGAGATATACCAAAGTAATTGTATTTTTTTCTTTTCAGATTCAATGTAAATGAAAATATACCTCGTTACTATTGGAGGTTTTTCAGTTTGCGAGCTCCAATCTGGTGGCATTGTGCCAAACTATTTTTTCTACATTAGAGCGGAGAATTTGCTAATGTGATTGAGTATTTTTCAATCTAAATAGACAAATAATTTGTTATTATTGATGGTTTTTGAGCCATGAACAATTATGTGTAACCAAGAAGTCGGGGTCATTTTTTATGTTCAAATAATGTTAAAATTGAAATATTCACTGACCACATTTACAGACATATATGAAACAGAAGATAGATAGATAAATAGACAGACGGGCGGACAGACAAACAGGGAGGAAGGAGTGTGGTTTTATCAATAGTTTCAAAAAAAGAACATTTGCAAATATTAGGTTGTTACGCATTAAATATCATTTTTAATTTATGGAAAATAATGGTAAAAATTGGAGATTCACTAATGTAATCGCATTTTCTGTTATCCAAGTCAGATATGAATGTAATTTGATATTATACGAGGTGAAAAGTAATGATGTCCATTCAAGAAAGTGAATTAATTTTCAAGTATGATTTCAAATTAAACTTAGTGTAGTTCAAGCTGCTGATAATGTCGACAAAGCATGTGGAGAAATCAGTACTACAGTGCACACTGTTCAGTGTTGGTTCAATGAATCTAAGTGTTGATATACACTTGAATATATCAAGTTATTATACATCGAATGTAGCTTTTTTTTTACATTAAAGAATAACACTAAGACTGAAAAATTTGCCAATGTAATTGCATTTTTTGCAATTCGTTACTGTTTGAAGTTTATGAGACCATAAACTTGAAGTTAAACTAATATTTAACAACGATTCAAAGTTAGAACCTAATGTTTTTCAAATGGTTAATAATGTCGACGATTAGGAGTTAAGGGAGTTAAGTTTAAAACAGTGCAACTCTTTAGCCTTGATTCATTTATATCTTTCCAACTTCGTTCAATCCTATACATGGACATCGTGAAATACAGCAGTAGCCATCTACTGTGTCTAACTATAGGATGATACTTTGTAAGGTCCCTATCCGATATAAGTTGGCTGGCCAACGCCTTTTGGATACCTGGTATGCCTTTCTGCGTTCCCCACACATTTTGTTGGGTCACCTCCAAAGTCAGGATTCCCATCTTCTTTGTCAGTCTAAGTTTAAATAACGTTTTAGATTTTTTGAAATATAATTTTACTTCTAAAGGATTTTTTTTTCGAAAGGTTGATATTTCTGCTTGGTAAACTGTGTTTGATCTGAGACATTTGTTTTGCAGAGAGCAACTATTCGTGTTGGAACAATTGCAATCTTGTTTCTTTATGTTTATGATTTCCTTATTGGTATTCTTTCTAATAACTTTATCGTTATGTTTCCTAATAAGTGTACTGAAATTTTCAGTGCAACTAAACCTAATTTTCAGGTTGTTTTAGTTGATATCTTTTGCTTTACGGGTGGTTTGGGGAAGCTTTTTCTTTTCTATTTATTGAATGAATATTTACCTAAGTTTGTCTTACTGGTAAGTTGAATGATGGTGTATCCCCAATTTTTTTTTCTCTTTCCGTTTTGTTGTTGTTGTATTTGTTTCTCTGTTTCTTGCTATTGGATTTTATTTTCATGTTGTAATCGAAGTTTTTTTAAGTGAAACCACTATTTTAAGGTTTGAAACAATCATTTCAACTTTGTTGAAAATTGTTTTGTTTGGAGAGTTATCGTCAATCGAGTTCCTATGAATTTGGGGATGTTTTTAATGGTTTTATTTGGGTAGTTAGAACTAGTGTTGATGTACTCAATCTCAGTTTTATTTTCAATGTGGTTCAGATGGAATGGTATTAACATTAAAATTGATGTCTAGGAAGACTAAATCTCTAATATTAACCTTCATTTTTACTTTAAAGTTCATTTTTATCTTTTATTTAAGCAATCATCCAGGCATAATCCTATATTTTAGAAACTTATTCTCTGGTAAGGTTGTATAAAGCATACAGACTGATTGAATCAGACAATTCGACCTAATTGAGACTGCCCATAGAGACATCGGAAGAGCAGATGTCGGCTCTTTCGGCCATTGTCCTTGGTTGCAAAAAGTATTGTACGTCTGCAGTATTTAATTATTTCAATGTCTCTACTTTTGATGTTGGTGTAAGGTTTGGCAAATTCCATGGCTTCCTCGAATATGCCTTTGGATATAGAAGGGGAAAAGTCCATGATATCTAATAGTATAAAGCTGCACGTACGCCTCTTTTTGATATTATTAAACCAGGTGATAGCATCATTAGAGTTATTCCAGTCGTTAAAATAAATAAATAAAATGAATCCATTACATATCAGACATGCTTTATATTATATAGTTATATTGCAAACCTGATTCGTACTATATATATATATATATATGTTATTGTGTGATCCACAGACAGCTGTTTCGTTGTATCACAACTCTTCAGTGTGGCTATAGTCAATCCATTATCTAATCCAGTATCATGAGGCAGGATTCGAAACCTTCGCTTCGGACCCGAAGGCCGGTATCCTACTGAACTGAACTGGGTCGTCAGTAAGGCTGAATTTAAGCAATATATCTATTTAGCGTCTTAAATTCCTTATCCACCAGAGTGCTCTATTCCTATGAAAGAGAATTGAATTTCACAGCAACATTTCTTCGATTCTGAGTTCACGATCCTTGAATTGTGACCGACCGACCAACCCACCTCCAAATCACTTCGACTGAAATATCATCAATCATAACTGAAAAACTGTTACAATTTTTTGTGCACTTTTGGGGTAACTTTAACCACACAATTTGAAAGTGTCTTCTGGGTCGTTACTCCATAGTCTCGTGACAAACATCTTTTGGCAGAATACCGTGTTGCAGTTGTTCAATTAAAAATTGGAAAACAAGAGAATGATCAATGAATCAGTCACTTCACTTGCTTTTTGTTGGGCAGTAATATTTAAGAAAGCCAGAAAAAATAAAATAGAAAAACTAATCATGAATTCAGTTAGATTGAAACTAAGGGATTGATTAAGCATGTATACACATTACTAATCGGACGCCACACATACTAAAAACCTATTGGGGATTATTTTCTCAAAATTAAAAAAAAATTCTATATATGATTTATGACTATATGGTGATATTTGGTAAGGTGCCTATCCTATAGAAGTTGGTTGGTCAACACCTTTTGGATACTAGGTGTGCCTTCATGCATTCCCCGTTCATTCTGCTTGGCCACCTCAGAAGTCAAGATTTCCCGTCTTCTGTGCCTGTCTATATTTCTTTACCCGATTTGATGTACGGTTTTCAAACATCATAAATCCTGGAAGTAGGACTGAGGTCGTGGGGCTGAAGGACCTTACCCTGCCAGTGTAGCCCTGGCCATCTTGGCAGGGGTAGGAGACCTCTACATGATCAACAGTTTACGACGGTCGAGTTATTTCCGACATGAAAAGGTCTACAGGAACTTTTGTGGTAGACCCTATCTAATTGAATCAGGATGTGACACAAGATTGTTTTAGTGTTGGCGAGGGAAATCTCAAAAATTCTTTTAGTCTTCTCTACGATTGTTGCAAAGATATAAAAGCTCTGGTCAATAAATCAGGACGAATCCTGATCCCAGGACTTGACTACACCTCATAGACCACAGACATATGTGTAAGTGATGTCTTATCGCTTGCAGCCAGGCCAGTCAGAGGATCCAGTTAGGATAGAATAAGGAATCCTTAAATTATTGAAAGTCGTGTAGAGATTGGTTTTCTCTTCGTGAGGTTTACAGGATCACCGTGGATGGGTCTCCACCTGACCCCAAGCAGCTTAAGGTATTTATCTTTGCCCGGGTAGAACGGACACGAAAATATCCTTTACGTTCTAAATAGAAAAAATTAATAGTTGGATTATAGTCTTCTCTTTAAGAAGATTCATGGGATCACCAAACTGCTTATGGTATCTGATATTCCAAGATGGTCACCAATCCAGGTACTGACCTGGCTCAATGAGGCTTAACTTTGGTGATCGTACAAAAAAACGGAAGAATTCAAAGCAATTTGATCGTTGGAAAGTATCTGTTACAAAGTGGATACAACTTTCGATTTGGAGATTTTTTTATTGATACCGTTCATCAATTTCGGTTGTTTGTCGGGAGAAAGACTCGATGTGATCCTCCAAGCCTCCAGACATTTATTCCATTTTGTTTTTTTATCATGAAGAACTTTTTTTTTTTCTTTCTCGGATGCCCGAGGAAAAGAGACAAAAATATTCCTTGCGTACGTAGCTGTCAAAACAAAAGGAAAAACCAGATGATGGATTACAGTAAATGGCTTAGAGCGTTCATGTTGAATCAGCAAGAAAAATCTTCTACTTACCCTTTTGGTAGCACATGACGTACAGACAACGTCATCGGACTGTAGAGTCCCAAAATAAGCGATCAATACATAAAAAAGGGGGTTCAATTTATTTACTGGACGGTAATTCTATCAGAAAACTTATATGGCATTGAACAGGACAGGTTTCAAGTATGTCAGATACCGCTGGACATCATGACTCACAACGTGGACCCTCAGAGATCACATGCGAAATAGTAACCGGCAGAGAATAAGATGGTGTGATTACTTGGGCAGGTTCTGGAGCCCATGACCAAGAGATCTGGCAAATCCTAGAGTGGTCTTGATGGATTTTATAAGGCTCATAATGATGAATATCTTCAGAGACAGTAGAAATTAGCAGAAGAATGTGCAGGGGATAACCTGAAAATGAAGCTTAAGTTTTTAAAAAAATAGGTCTATTAATGACCCCTCAGTTCCATGAATTGGCGAAAATGCCAATCAAGGTCTCTGGAGATCTCAATGTGACAAATGATAAGCCTTACCTGGAATACGTTAGGTGGGTCAAATGTATCCGTCTCAGTCATTTCTTATCGCAAACAGCCAGGTGTTTCAGGGGCCAGAGAAAAGGAGGCCTTCGGCTTGAGTCATTAAGTGTAGAGTAAAGGTCGGAGTCCTTTCGTAGTATTAACGGGATCGCTACGACAGGCCTTCTACATTATCGTCAATTGCTTATTACATCTGCTATACCTACTTGGGCATCTATCTGGGTTCAAACCAGGCTCGACTTTTCTTCACTTCAATGTTCGTACGAGAGCAGAAGTGTCCACCACGATTTGGTCGGAACATCACTATAAAAATGGACAAAACTTTCGGTTTTGAAAGATTTCTCTTTCGGAGTATTGTTCATCGATTCCGGTCGTGTCTGACGACAGAGAAATACGATGGAATATTCTGAGCCTCCAGACATTCATTTCTTTTTGTTCTCACCATGGAAAACTTTTACTTTCTCTCTTGGATGCTCGGGGCGAAGAGAGACAAACATTTCTTTCGCTTGCTTAACTGTAAAAAAAAAAAACCCAGATGATGATTAAATTACCGTAATTGCTAACAGCTTTCATGTTGTAAGCGCGTGTACTTATCCGTCACTACATTCCCGTCTCTTAAGAGATAACTCCCGTCGGAGTATGGAGTCTGGTGACGTAGTTCCGGTTTCCATTGCATACTTCAGCTCAGTGATCATCAAATATTGTTGAGTCCTACGAAAATGGATGCCTTCCCCAAACTAATCGCACAGACGAGAGCGTACTCAATAATTACTGGGGAAACTAGCCCCAAACCATAAACCAGGCTTGACGTTGCTCCATTCCAATGACCGTACAAGAGTCGATGTTTCCAACGCGATTTTGTTATAACGACATTATATTATGAGGCAGACAAAACTTTTGATTCGGGGAGATTTCTTTTTTGAAGTACTGTTCATTGATTTCAGTTGCGTTCGACGACTGGGAGGTACACTGAGATGTTCTGAACCTCCAGACATTTGTTTCTCTTAGTTCTCATCATAGGAAACATTTTTTCCTCCCTTACATGCCCGGGGCGAACAGTTTTTCACATTCTCCGCTCATAGTGGTAATCGAAACTTGGACTTTCTGCGTATGAGGCAGTCGTGCTTACCATTAGGCTATCCAAACGGACTTTCCTGTTGGATAAGCAAAGAATTTTTCCATTAAATCCTTTGGTGACACGTGACGTACATAACTATTCAATAAATATCTTTTCAAAAAAAGTTTAATTTATTTACTGGTTGTTAACCCCTTCAGCTCTAATATGAAGAAATTAGCATAAGTAGGTTACAAAATGAAGACAAAACATGAATTCAAAAACGGGGGAAGTCGATGAACAGTAAGTGCTTCACATGTAAAAAGCAATAGTGGAAACGTTAATTAGGAATCATCGACAAAACTTATTCTAAAAGTTTAGGGGTTCGAACAATAATTTTTTTGCTACTATTTCATCATCACCATCAGCAGCAGCAGTAGTGGCGTGTTAGCGTCTGTCGTTAGACATTGACCTTTTCAAAATTTGCCAGACGTGTCTCCCGTGAGTAAAGCAGAGTCAGTACTTTCTAAATTCATCTAGCTCGTCACGCCATTTTACTCCCTGTCGGTCACAATTTGATCTCTGGGGATCCACTTTGTGAGTCGTGATGTCCATCGGTTGTCTTTCTTCTCGTCCAACCCATTGCCATTTGAGTTTTTCTAACAGTTCCTATGATGTCTCAGACTCCTTCAGAGGTTGAGCATGATTCTCTCATGAACACGTTTCATAGTTCTCAGTTTGAGGACCAGTTTCTTAGTTACCCTCGTTCCCATTGTTGTTGCTTCCTTTTTCGCAACTAAACTCAGACTTGATTCCTGGCAACGGTGAACAAATAAATTAAGAGCGTTGGTCAGGATGGAAAAAAGTTCCGGGTGAGAATCGAACTCACGACTTCACTGTCGGAGGGACGACTTGCTTAACGCATGACCGCTCTTACTACTGACCTACTGGGTTTTAGTGGTGAACGAGGGTCTACATCAAATTCTTGAATTCATTCCTTATCCCGATTTCTTCGATGCATTGTATCGGCAATCAAATTTTGTTTTATTAGTTGAAGTATTGTAAATCATTATTATCAATTTTGTAGGTAAAAAGAAGGAAAAAATAGTAATATTGATTCTAAATATTTCATCTGATAGAATAAGTTTCAACCTAACTGTTTCCTTCCTTCATTCCTCATCACTTGCAGCTAGATCAGACAAACACTTACAGGAGTTGGGGGTTTCTTTGCATTATCAAACCTAGGGTAGAGATCGGTCCCCTTTTTAGGGAGATCAATTGAATCACCCCCGGGGACTTTCCCTATGATCCCCAGTTGCTTACAACACCTGGTATGCCCAGTTTGTCACCCATCTAAATACTAATCAGGCCAAACGATGCTTAACTTTAGTGATTGCACGAAAATCGATGTGTCCAAAGCGATTTGGTCGTAACAATGTATCTTTTACAAAGCGGTCAACAACTCTCCTGTCGAGGAAATTTCTTCTTTTTTTTCTTCTTCCGGTACCGTTCATCGATTTTGATTGTGTTCGGCGGGAAGGGAATACAATACGATATTCCTAACCTCCAGACATTTCTTCCTTTTTGTTTTTATCATAGAAAACATTTTTTTCTTTCCCGGATGCCCGTGAAAAACACAAACGAAATATTCTTTACGTGGTTAACCGTCAAAATAGAAGAAAAATAACTGCTGATGGTCGGATTACTGTGATGGCTTAAAGACTTGAAGTTTGCAAGAAAACAGTTTTTTTAACTTATGGCGGTGGCACTTGACGTGTATACATGTCAGCAAACTGTCTAAGCTCGAATCAATGCATAAAAGAGGTTTTAATCCATCAACTTGCTATTAACCCTTTCTAGTATCAACATATAGAAATTAGCATGTGTATACGGAGGACAAAATGAACACAAAGTGTTAATTTCAAAAGCAGAGAGCGTTAATCGAGATCATTTTGTGTGCGTAACATCAAACTGTTTATTAGTACATAAAAAGGGATTTGATGTATGAACTTGATCTTAACCCTCTCAGAACCAATGCTAACACGTGTTGGCCAAGAATAGAACAACGGGGATTTATCCTGAGACTGATTAGTATTGCTATAACCTAGCAGCAGTGTGCAGAGGACAAAATGAAGACAAGGTGTGAATTTCAAAAAAAAATTTAACATCATTTGTTGCATAATTAAAGAAAATGAACTCCTCTGACACCCAATAATATCAATAATAATAATAATAATAATAGACGAAGGAGAGAAGAGATGTTGGCTGAAGACCTGAGGAGACTTATTGTCACTCAGCCTTCAGCAATGACCACTGGGCAACCGGTGTGAAACTGTAAATCGCAGAATTACTGCGACCTATGAGAACTAGGAGAGAAGGGCTGGAGACTTGAGGAGACTTGCTGTCACTCAAACTCCAGCGGTTACCACCAGTCAACTGGTGTGAGATTGCAAATAATAAATAATTGACAGCCGCAGGGGACAAACTAGCCGAGGTAGGGATAAAAAGGGGAATCTTCCAAGGAGACTCGTTGTCCCCACTATTATTTGTTCTAACAATGATACTGCTTAACAGAATCCTGAAAAACAGCAAAGGATACCACTTCTCTAAAACAAAAGGAAAGGTCAACCACTTAATGTACATGGACGATATTAAATTGTTTGCAAAAAACAGGGGAGAGATTGAGACTCTGTTCAACGAAGTAAGGGAATATAGTGAGGATATAGGAATGGAGTTTGGGATAGAAAAATGCGCAATCATGGTGATGCATAAAGGAAGGCTTTCAATGACTGAGGGAATTGAACTTCCGGACAACGATAAGATTAGGGCATTGACTGCACAAGACCGATACAAGTACCTAGGTGTCCTTGAATGTGACACGATAAAACGGGAAGAGATGAAGGAGAAAATTAAGAGAGAATACCTCAGAAGGATAAGGAAAATATTAGAAACCAAATTAAATAGCAGAAATCTAATAAAAGGAATGAACACCTGGGCTGTGTCAGTAGTTAGGTATACAGGACCATTCCTAGGATGGACAAAGGAAGAGCTCCAATCAATGGATAGGCGAACAAGGAAACTTATGACGATGCATAAAGCATTACACCCTAGGGATGATACAGATAGACTATACGTTAAGAGAAAAGAAGGTGGTAGGGGGCTCATCAGCATAGAAGATTGTGTCCAGAGAGCTAAAGTAGTCCTAGATAGATATGTGCAAACAAATAGTGAAGAAATCATAAAGAGCGCGAGGGATAGTGCAACAAACAATAAAGTAGAAAACAATGGAACAGTACAGCAAACTAGAAAAGAAAAGTGGGAAGGGAAAAAATTGTACGGCGAGTTTAAAAGACAGATAAAAGATATAGCAGACGAGAAATCATGGATGTGGTTACGAAAGGGAAACCTTAAGAGAGAAACAGAATCGCTCATCATGGCAGCCTAAAACAAAAGCATAAGGACAAACTACATAAAAGCAAAAATCGACAGAACACAGACAAACAGCAAATGCCGCATGTGCGGTGAAAGAGATGAGACGGTAAACCACATAACTAGTGAATGTAGTCAACTCGCCCAGAAGGAGTATAAGCATAGACATGATAGAGTAGCAACGATGATACACTGGGAACTAAGTAAACAAATGAGATTCAACCATGGGGAAAAGTGGTATCAGCACAAGCCAGAGGCAGTTTTGGAGAATGACAACCACAAACTACTGTGGGACTTTCACATCCAAACTGACCACCTCATCCAGGCAAGAAGGCCGGACTTAGTAATAGTAGACAAAAAAAGGAAGGCCTGCCAAATACTAGACGTTGCTGTGTCTGCAGACCATAGAGTAAAAAAGAAGGAGGGTGAAAAAAGGGGAAAATACCAGGACCTAGCAAGCGAGTTAAAGAAAATGTGGAACATGAAAACCAGGGTAGTACCGGTCATAGTGGGAGCACTAGGAACTGTCCCCAAAACGCTGAGGGAGAGACTGGAGGAGATCGGGATTAGGGGAAGGATAGAGACCGTACAGACCACAGCACTACTGGGAACTGCACGGATACTGAGGAAGGTGCTAGAGATATAAGGACTGCAACGAATCGTAGCTCTGTCATGATATGCGAAAGAGAGAGGAGACGTTAGCTGGAGACCTGAGGAGACTTATTGTCACTCAGCCTTCAGCGATAACCACTGGGCAACCGGTGTGAAACTGTAAATCGCAGAATTACTGCGACCTATGAGTACTAGGAGAGGAGGGCTGAAGACTTGAGGAGACTTGCTGTCACTCAAACTCCAGCGGTTACCACCAGGTAACTGGTGTGAGATTCCAAATAATAATAATAATAATAATAATAATAATAATAATAACTGAAAAAGAATTATCACCGATAACAATAAACAATACAAACGTGGAATTTCTAAAAATCAATGATAAGATAAACTCATCAGAAAAGAAGATTTGAAATTGAGTAAAATAAAAAAAATAAAAATCTTCCATGATAGACAATCGCTTTGTAAAATCCCAAGAGAAAAACAGCGCAAATCACCTTACGATACGGATATACAATAGAGCGCTCAAAACATAACAGAGGAAATAAATAACACAAATATAACTGCTTTAAATAATGTAATATACAATACTGCATATACAGCGACGAATGACATCGTGTATAGAATAAAGAAACAAACAAGGAGGAATATGCAACTACAGTGGGGAAAAGGGATTCAGAGAAGGATAGAATACCCAAAGGGAGATAATCTATAGCTGATGATACTTCTAAAGTGAACATTTAAAACCAAAAAACTTACAACGGTCGAAAGAAAATATAAACTAACAGAAAAATGCATAACTCCAACTAAAGCAATATTAGAGCAGAAGATACAAATTAAAGCCCAGAGAGTAAGACTGTTTGACGAGAGAATTAAATTTTACAGCCCAAAACCTGCTGTTCGGTACAGACGCCAAGAAATTTAACTGAGAGAGGAACAAATAGTCAGTGGAGAATTGAGAACCACCTTTATTAGCAGTAAGAAGAGTTTGGGAAAACATCTGGAACAACGGTAAAACGTCCAACGCAAATACAGAGTGGCTTAGGAGAGAAGATGAAAGAACAGTTTATAAGGTCACACCAACTATATTTGATTTCCTCAAAAATGGCACCATTGAACACCTAACTCCTCTTCAGTCACGATAAATGTACTTCTGGATCCAGGAAAATAGACATTAGCTTTTGAATCTTTCAAGGAGATCCTTTTCCCCCTTCTTTTTCTGTGTCACTCCTCTTCTAAGTGAACTCGACAACACCACCTGGTAACAAAACATATCGTCTTACACCTGGACACAAAAATGCAAGAACAAGAAGGTATTTATATATACCTTTGAATCCAACATGCCATCGTGAAAGAAAAAAGAAAAAAATGAGTTCTACCGAAGCCTTCACGTTATCCTTAAAACTGAGCTTAATCTTAAGAACTGCATCCAAGCCATCAACACTTTGGTAATACCTATAGTACAGTTAGCTTGAATATCATAAACTGGAATATAATTGACATACGTAGAATGAACGCTAAAACAAGGAAGCTCCGACACCAATAGTAAAATGAACCGCCCAAAAGCAGACGTAAATCGACTCTTCCTCTCCAGAAAAGAAGTCAGTAAAGGTATGATCCAGTTAGAACTGTCATTCAAAACTGCACCGTTGATCTTGACGCTTACCTGTAGGCAATTGAAAAATAAATGCTGATTTTGATGAAAAACCATGAAACAGAAAAAAGGCTTCACTCAGCTGTGAGAGAACCCAAGGCGTTTTGAGTTGAAATAAAAATAAACAAACTAATCTAACCAGCCGTTACACAAGCTGCAACATATGTTATAAAAATATTTAAAAAATACAGTCAAGCGATAAGGAATATCAATATTGAAAGAACCTTGCAAGAAATAGAAACCCCTGCATGGCCAATATCCACTTCACACCCAAGATGCTGATATATATGATACCTAAACCAATCAATGGCTATGAAGTTATCAGGTTTGAAAGCCGATGTAGAGGGTGTCATCCTTGCTGCCAGAGATCAGACAATTTCGACCAGGAACTACCTTTTATTAAAAACGATGCTAACCCCAACTGCAGGTTCTGTGACAGCACAACTGAGACTATCAACATCATATCTACCTGTTCTGTTCTAGTCCCCAATGAATAAGGACTTATACACGATAAAGTGGGTCAGTACATCCAATGAATAGTCTATAAGAACTATGGTGCACCGTACACACCACATTGGTATGAACACCATCTGAAACCTGTATCTGAAACAAAATGTAGCAATATTATGGAATTTTTAAGTAAACACGGGTCAAACTATCACAGTCTACCATTTAGGCAAATTCATAGGTAGAATACCAGGAAACCCAAGCATCTATAAGATACAGAAAATTGTCTTCACGTACAAAGCCTACGCAGCCCAAGTGTTAATCTGCCACTGGCCTATAAAGCTAAAAATAAAGGAAAATCCCTAGTTGTAATGTCTTTTCAGGATTTTGATTGACAGGAGACTAAAATTTTTCGAAAGTTTATGTTGCAGTAGTGAGGTACAACTAGAGGGTTTGGAAAGACGGCAGCAAGTTCGAGTGATACTCAGGCATTATTTGATGATTCTTGTGCATGATGGGAACAATTCTTTTTAGCTTCTCATATCACTTGATAAGTAGGGACTCTGTATCACGGAATGTTTTATTTATATCTCTATTGAGAGTGAATGGATCCTTACGATTCTTCCTTCCAACATCGCTGGCAATCCAATGAATTTAACTTTCTTTGGGACCTTGAGATTAAAACAGAACACCTTATCCAGGCTGGGAGATTAGACCTTATGGTAATAAACTAACACAAGAATGATCAGATACTATATCTTCCAGTCCTGGCAGACCACAAGGTGACGCTGAAAGAGCATAAAAAGTTAAATAAGTATCTGGACTTCTCCGGGGGTCTCGAAGAGTTGTGGAATATGGGGGCAATAGTTGTGTCAGTTGTGGTTGGAGGACTGGGAGTGATCGCTAAGGAAATAGAAAAAAGAATAGGGGAAGAACTGCTGACAACTGTCTGAATATTAATAAGAGACTTGAAGTATTTAAGAGACTTGGTGTCACTATATCTCTAATGGAAGTCACGAGTCACTGCAGGTGTGAACTCTCACAGATATCAATGAAAATATATTAAGATACTGTTCCATGGTTTTGAAGCTTATTTTGTGCCTTCCATCCATTCGTAGTCATCCAAGTTGGACGATCTCTATTTTAGGGGAAATGAAACGAAATATCGCCAGATAATATTGTATGGAGGGCTAATTTTCTCATTGCGTAGCTGAAAGTAAACAGAGCTGAGGGGAAAACCAAGGATTTTAATGCAATCATTATTCTTTAAATAGAAGATGAAAAGATTTCAATAATGAAAGATTCTTTTGATAACAATATTTGATCATCTGGACAGGAAAACAACAAACCATATCTGGAACCATCGACAAAAACTGCCACAAAAACATCAAACACAATTTTTTTTTCAGTTTTCAAGTCGATCAAACTTATATCTGACTGGATATTCATGTAATTATCACATAAATCAAGGTGAAATTGAGCTAGAGGGCTGAAGAATTACACATTTATCCCTTGAGATGACTGAGAAAAAAAAGTTGTTTTTTTTCTTATTTTTCAAAATCCCTCCTTAAAATGGTTGGGGGGTCAATTTACGATGTACATTTATGCTAAAGTTGTTCCTAGTTTTTAACACGCTGCGTTTTGGGGTTTTTTTTTCTAATATCAGCTTTTTTTGGTGTTCAACAAATAGCGAGAGAAAAGACTTTTTTTAACGGATAACGATTTTTTCCTGATTTTTATTCATCACCCCTAACACAGCATGCTGGCAAAATACGTTAGTCACTTGATAGTTTCTATTGAGCGATTAACAAAGCCTGTTAGCATGCTTTCTTTAACATATCGCTAAAAGTAGTATTTCTATGAGCTCTAACGCAAGAGACTTATTGTGTTATCAAACAAAGACCTTTTGGGATCCTTTGAAATGCAACTAATTTCACGATCAGAATTTTCTAATAAAACTATTGGCCGAATCCTGAGTCAACTCTTCAATCGTTATCTTGGGAAGGAAATATCTCATTCGGTTCGTTTCCCTCATACTCTGTTGTTCCAAATACAGTGAACAATTTCTTTCAACCAAAACAAGTTCAGAATACAAGTAGTTAAATCAACAGACCGATAGATTCTGAGAGACGGGGTATATATATATATATATATATATATATATATATATATATATATATATATATATATATATATATATATATATATATATATATATATGGGAGTAAAGGGTTCGGTACACTAACATGTTCATGTTTCTTTTCTTCTTTTTCTTTCTTGTGGTTAATCTTGGTTTAAGCTTGTTTTTTTGTCACATTTAATTTAGGTTCTGTGCCCCTTTGAAGTTATAAATCATGAGTTAGTACAATATAGCGTGGCATTTTCTTTATTATTATTCTTTTAAACCATCAGATCATCGTGGTATGTTTCCTCTCTGAGAATATTTCATTCTCACTTAAATTTATTTCCCAGTGTCATGTTCACTTTTATATGACCTTACTCGTTAGTTTATTTATTCTGGGTTTGGTCTGATTCAAAATTTTTAAGATAATTATGTTGATTGGGTATATCTTTAACGTGGCAGGTGGTATAAAACGATGATAATGCTAATAGTAATATCGAAGGGAATAAGATATCTGTTGTGGTTAATTTTTAGTATACCTATATGTTGGGTATCAGGTAATGTCTGTAAATAGATATTCTAAATGATGCCGGCATTTTAACCTTACTTGATTTTTTTCTTGTCTAATAATTCTGTTTTCTTATTTTGTACTTTTTGTTGTTTTTTTGGGTTTTTTTTTTGTTCCATGAGAAAAAGTGGGGGTTTCAAATTTCTCGCGTAAGCATTAGTAACAATATTATGGCATATAAGAGTTTGTTAGAATTGTTTTATATTTTACTTTGGGTTTAAAGTTGATATCGGTTTGCCTCCTGTAATATATTGACAGTGATGTACTGGGTTTTTTTTTGTTTGTTTGTTTTTTCCGTTTGCAAATGATGATATATGGATACTAATCTTAGTTTAAATATGTTTTCGATATTCCTATATTATATTTCACTTCTAAGAGTTTGTTCCAAGTTTAATTTGTTATACAACAAGCAATGTATCCCCACTAAGAGAACGGAAAAACGTAACAAGCAAAAAAAAAAAAACACTAAACGAAAGATTAAAAAAAAATTTTAACACATAAGTAGAATAAGAGAAAAATCCTACAATCTAAGAAAAAAGAACCCCGAAATGTCCCAAATAGGAATTTAAGATAAACCGAATCTCTCACCTAAAGAAGCCCGAACGGGGCAGAAACATAAACATGTTCGTATAGTGCACCCCTATTTCATCATATCATAAGCTCTACTCTAAAACTACCAATAGTTAATGCTGAATGTATTGAGCACTTTATGAAGTAAACTCATCAACCATCGGATATTGTATCATATCATGTAATATAGTGATCCTGATATATATATATATATATATATATATATATATATATATATATATATATATATATATATATATATATATATATAACTGTATTGTTTTTGAATCCCTGATACGTGTATACAACTGATGATCCCAACAAGACGAAATCAGTACAACTGGGAGAAAATACTGACAAAAATTACATAACTTATGAATTTATTTTTAAGATCTAGCAATTAGAACAGTGAAGCTTTCTAAACCATATATATATATATATATATATATATATATATATATATATATATATATATATTCTTCGATAATGTACGAAGACGGTCGAAAGATCTAGAAATGCAAAACCAATCAACTTTGGAACATTTTTACAAAAGTTCGATCTTGTTGATAAAAACTTTGTATGCAAACGAGAACAAATAACTAAAAAGTTAATTAGTCCGTAATCACTGCCAAACAAAATGTGAGAGAAGTAATCAATTCATTGATCACCCCGAATCCCAATTTTTCTAATTGATCACTAATTGATATCTGTCGGTGTCATGACGGTTTCTGTTGAGTTACTAACCTAAACAATTTAGTTTTCAATGTAACTCAATACAAAAAGCGTTTCCTTCCAATGAATAATCGGTCTATTTCCTTGTTGACCTTTTAGCCGTTAACGTTGAAAGGAAATCTCTCATTCAATTTGTTTTCCTGACACATTGTTGTTTCAAAATACAATAAAAATATTTTTCAACTTGAACAACATTAGATTATTCGTTACTTTGAAACAAAAGCGAATGCTTCAACTTGATTTTTTTTTCAGTTGCCAAAATCAATACAATGGGGTATAATACTTTATGTAATAACAAAAATAAACAGGTCTTGTTAGTCATTCAATAGAAACTGTCATGTAATCAACACTTTTTGGCAGCAAGCTGTGTTTAGGATGATCAATTAAAACATTTTTTTAAAAAGATAATTAATGAATATGTCATTTTTCTCGCCTTTTAGTGGAAAGTTATCTCGAAAAAGACTGGATTTGAAGAAAAAGCAAATGTGAATACTACTGAACCCGAACTAAGCGACTGATTCAGCATAAATTTACTTTACAAATAGAACTCCCCACTATAAACCATTTGGGATGGAATTTTTTTCTCAAACATCATAAGGAGTAAACGTTTAAATGTTTAGCTCTCTAGCTGCTTTGATGCGGTCTATACGTGTGATAATTACATAGCCAGCCAGCCAGCCAGCTTGACCTACTTGGAAATTGAAGAGACCCATGTCGACAGTTTTGAAGACAGTTTTGGGTTGAAGTTTCAAGTAATAAAATAAAAGTGAAAACTATTTTACTAAACTGATTTCTTTGTTTCTAATCCAACAAATAATCCAATGGATTCTGAGAGAAACGAAAGATGGCCTTTTATTTTTAAACTTCTTGCAACGAAGTTAGAAAGGTTATATGTACGTATCCGTGCCTGTCTGTCTGACTGCTGATTGTCTGTACGTCTCTGATTTTGCTCACACAATATACCCCAAAGTTCTCAGTGAATTCCAATGTCATCTTTTTGGAAATGTTGAGACTGACTACCCAAGGAGTGATAAAACTTCCGGTTGGACCCATGAATTATTTACTGTCACCTCTTGCTTATCGTAGCAATTATGTCTACACAAAATCTCTAAGGGTTCTGATTGAATTTCAATGAAATTTTATCGAAGGGCGGGTTATGGGCGGGAAAAAATTGAGTAGATTCTGGGCGCTTCAGGATTTCTCTCACAGCTCGTTTGGTTTATATATTGTACAATAAATATCGCTTAAATCAAAATGATTTCTGATGAGGCTGAGGTTTTACACAATTGGAAATGAATGAACATGATTATGTTCAAACAGTTGCTGTTAGGCGGACATGTTGCATATCATAAGAGATATTTTCAATATTTATTTTTGTTCTCTCGAAACCAACGTCGCAGAAGTATGACAAATAGCCACGTCTTCTTTTATAATAAAATTCTCTCCCGATGGGAAGAAAACCTTCCATGTTTGTACAAAATGGATGTACCGTTCAGCTGTGGATATTCCGATTCATTAACTTCGATGCTATCCAAGTGATTAAAGCAGCTGTTTAGACTGAAAACCAAATCACACTTCCATGTCTCCATATTACTTCGAATGATAAGCGTCTATAATCTTAAATAAGTGTATTATGCTATTTATTTTGTTGCGTGTTAGCCAATTATTTCTTTACAGATAACATTTCTGGTTAGTTCCTTCTGTCTTTCTCTCTCATTATGACGTGTATGCATCCTCTCATTTTGGAATTATGGGATATATGTCTCTTAAAGTCAAGAGAATCATTACAACATATTGTGGCCATGGTTTTTTCACACATTTAGAAATGAATAAATAAGTGAGATTACTCCCAAACAGAAATCATTATTTTTAAACTGTGACAGATGAGTGGACCCGCTGCTAATTATAAGATGAATTATAAATATTTATTTTCCTTTCGAAGTTGCAGACAAATGGAGAATAATTTTATAGTACAAATAGCCGTGTTTTCTCTTCGTATTGAATTCTTTCTCGATGCTGAGACAACCTTTTATGTTCGTACTGAATAGATGTACTGTTCGGCTGTGGATATTCCATTTCATTAACTTCGGTGCTATCCAAGTGATTACAGCAGCTGTTCGTACTGAATACGCTATCAGTACGTCTACATCTTTCAATGTTTTCTGATGATGATTATACCTTTAGTCACTTGCTTGCCTCACCCGTCGCCGCTTTTATTTACATCCAGTATATAACACTACACAAAACCAAATCGCAGGAACGGGTGTCCAGAAGAGTGAGTTGCACCAATAAATAATCTATTCATACATGACTTGAAAATCGTATATTATGCCAGCGTAGACATCCCTCGCTATAACTCTGGTGTTGGGGTCTAAGAAAGTCAACTGCGTTATAACTAAGCTGCGATAGAATTTAGATATGTTAGCGCTATATCTAGCCATTTCTTAGCCATTTTGGATATTTTTGAGATGGGTTCAGCTATTTCAGGGCTAAATCAATACTTTGGACTCCACCAACCACCTGCATTTGAACACAAGCTGTTCTTTAACAAAACTGCATTGTAACGACGAAGGCCTGTTTAATAGTGATATCAGAATAGTTTATTTACTGTTTGAACGACAAATGACTAACGTATTTGATAAATTTTCAAAACTAATTCATCTTTCTTATGAAATAAAAGTCGAAGGCATATCAAAAATATTATAGAAATGCAAATAGTCATTTGATTTTACTAGTATGAAATTCTTTCTCGAAGGAAAGAAAACCTTTCATATTTGTACTAAACTGATGTACCGTCCAGCAGTGGATATTCCTTATCATTAATTCCGATGCCATACAACTGAGTGAAGAATCACCCTAGGATGGCAAGCCTTCGGCAAAGCAAGCTCAACTTTCAAAAACAAGACGATCCCGATAATCCTAAAAAGAAGAGTATAAAACTAATGCATCCTCCCAATAGTCACTTATGGAGCTGAAACATGAAACCTAACCAAGAGACAGGCCTACAAACTGAGAAGCACACAACGCGTGCATGAGAGAATCATGCTCAATCTTACATGGAGAAATCACAAGACAGCACAGTATATAAGGAAGAAAACGGGAGTCCAAGACATCATAGAAACTATTTAAAAAACTTAACTGACAATGGGCAGGCCATGTTGCAAGAATGAAAAACAACCGATGCACATCACGATTCACAACGTGGATCCCAAGAGATCACTTGCGAAACCGAGACCGACAGAATTCAAGATGGAGAGATGGACTAGACAAATTCAAAAAAATACTAGCCCCACGACGCCCGTGATTGAGAAATGAGAGAGAAATCTGCTGGATCCTTGGGAAGGTCTATGTCCAACAACGGACGTTAGAAGACTGATGATGATGATGATGATGATGATGATGATGATGATGATACAAATAATTGAAGCATCTGCTTAGACTAGACACCCAATAACACATTTATGACATCCTATTATTTCGAATGATAAGCCTTTAACTATGTGTACAAGTATATACCCTTCAAAAGTATGTGACCATTTATGTATTGATTGGCACTGAAGAGCCTTGAGCGATTTCATTTCGTAATTTGTTTCTGTTAATTGAGGTATCATAATTTCAAGTTTCTGTTAAATATCAACTCAACTCCGGCCGTTTTAATGTGTGGTGATCAGACATAAAGTCTTAAGAGTTTCTATGAAGCAATGATAATTAATATGTCATTATAGCAGAGTGAATTAACCGATGAGATGCGTCAGTGACAAGTAAACAGTGGAGAAATTTGCATATACGCTCATTATATTTATGGCTTATGCTATTTACTTCCTTGCATATAAACCAATTATTTCTATGGATATTCCGTATTATTAACTTCAATTCCATCCGAGTGATTAAAGCGGCTGTTCGGACTGAAAAACCCAATAACAATTCCATGACGTCGAATGATGTGTTTTTTTTTTTAAATCTTATATAAGTGTTTTATCTTATTTACCAAGTTGTGTATCAACCAATTGTTTCTTTATAGATAATTTCTTCTATCCTTCTTCCCCCATTATGTTGTCTACGCATTCCTCTCGTTAGGGTTATATATAGCGAAATAAATGCCTCTTGAGTCAAGAGGATTACTGCAGACCAGAGTTTTTACACATTTAGAAATTAATAAATAAGGGAGATTACTCCCCGACTGCAATTACAGTTTTTAACTTTGACAGATGAGCGGACATCTTGCTAATTATAAGATCGATTTTCAATATTTATTTTTCGTCCTATCGCAACAGAAGTAGCAGATGCATGATAAATATTTTAATGTCGTGTCTTTTCTCCTAGTATTGAATTCCATCTCGATTGGAAGAAAACCTTTCATATTTGTCCCAAAGGTATGTACGGTTCAGCCGTGGATATTCCATATGATTAACTTTGATGATATCAAAATGAGTGCAGCAGCTGTTAATTACGTCAAGAATACGTCTGCTTCCTTCAATGTTTGCTGATGATAATCATTCTTTTGGTCGCTTGCCCGCTTTGCATGTCACCGATTTTGTTTACATCCAGCGCATAATACTGCGCGAAGCCAAATGGAGAGAGAAGTATCTGGCGCCAGTGAATAAGTCATTTGCGCATGACATAAAAATCCTGTCATTTTTTACGGGTATTCTGCAAGTATAATAACAACTGGGCAATAGTTTACTCGAGTCTTCCAACAACCAATAATTAAAATATTTGTCAATATTTCGAAAAGCAATTTTTCTGCTCTCACGAAGCAATAGTCACAGACACATGGAGAATATTTTAGTAGTGTAAATAGTCAATCTATTCCCCTTGCAGAGAATTCGTTCTGAAAGAAAATAAAAACCTTCCATCTTTGTATTAAATGGATGTACCATCCAGCTGTGGATATTTCGTATCATTAACTTCAATGCTAACCAAGTGATTACTGCAGCTGTTTGGACTGAATACGCAATCAATATGTCTATTTCCTTCAGTATTTGCTCTGCTGATGCGTCTCTGGGATTAAGTAAACGGGAACCTAAACGCTTGGTATGGTAGACGCTCCGTCTTAATATATTCATCTTGACGAACGAAAACTTAGTTTAACTCTTTGACGGCATTTGAAATATATATGTTTTGAACGTCCGTAGTGTTGGTGACGATCTTTGCCGTAAAATGAAATCAGAATCCAAGAATATGCAGAACGAACAATTGATCTATTGTACTTTTACTATTGCTTCGATTGCAATGATTAGGGTAGAACTCTCCTCCTGCCTACCCGTTTTTTACGAAGATTAGCTCGTGCACACCGAGTGCCCTCTCTATAAGTAGTTCAGTAGATTGCAGCGGCCAAGTTGTGCGCATTTTCTTCAGAGAGGCCATATCTTTGAGAAACTGCCTTAAAGGACATGGTTGTTCTATCTACCCTGCCATTGTACTCCTAGCTAGGGACCAAGAAGTGGAATTATGCCTTTCCGAGTGACATTAGTTTACAGTGATCACAAACTATCTTAGTTTGATTTGTTTCCGGTTCAACAATTTGATTTTCCGAATTTTCTAAAAACAAAGCGAATGTTACTGGATCAAATCTTGTAAACGAATTAAGCATGAATTTACATTGTAAATCAAACACCCACTGAAAACTTATTCTGATAGATTCAAGAAAAAAATTTATTCTAGACATTCGAGGAAGTTAATGCTTAATTTTTCAGTCCTAGCTTCACTGGTGGGAACTGTACTCGTGACACTTATAGCCCTACTTAGAAACTGGAGAAACCCATCTTGTAAGTTTTGGTAACAGTCTTTTTACGGTTCCTGAAAAAAGCAATGCAAAAGATAAATAAGTCAGTAAAGGTCAAAGATACGTTTGACGGCCACCTTTTTCGGGGTTGGTCAGTCATGTACTTAGAAAAAACAAGAGCTGTATTAAAAAACTTGAATCAAACTTTTTTCTAAGATATTTGGGGAATTATAGATCGATGGATAGATTGATAGAAACAGATTTAGGTTGATACGAACAGACATAGATAGATACATACATACATAGATTTATAATACATACATAAGAACAAAATAGATATGAACAGATCGATATATAAATATGAAAAGACTGATAGACGGATAAATAAATATATAGATAGATCGATATGAACAGATAGATAGATAATGGACACAATAAGATTGATTGATACATTGATATGAAAGACTGATAGATAGATAGATACAATTGACATGTACATGTATATATATATATATATATATATATATATATAGAGAGAGAGAGAGAGAGAGAGAGAGAGAGAGAAAGTGAGATAGCTATGAATAGACATAGATAGTTTGATTCATACATACAAAGTTACATATGAACATATTAAAATCGATATGAGTCGATATAGAGATATATAAAAAGACTGAAAGACGGACAGATATATAAATGGATATGAACCGAAAGATACATATTTATATAGTGAGAGAGTGAGAGACAGAGCGACAGAGGCAGACAGAGAGAAACAGACAGACAGATAGATATGAACAGACTTAAGTATATAGATATAAATGGAGGAATCGTTTTTTAACTAATGAATGTATTATCGATTGAACAAATGACAAAAGCAAAAGTTCTTTACTAGTTTTCATTTTTATTTCCTTTTTTTCTGTCAGGAATTTCGATTCAAAAATATAATCAGCTGTCAGATATGAAATCCTTCGTGGATAATTGGACTAAGATAGATAGATAGATAGACCACATTTTCTCGATATTTCATTCCGTTGAAGTCCAAGAACCATATTTTTGAAGCGGGGTGTATGGGTTCTAATCACCTCATTCCATCGATCCACTCCAAAGCATGGATTATCCGTTAAGATGCATAGCGTGGATTTCGGAGGTATATTTTGAGGAAAGGTATACAGCGGGTGAGTCTATACAAGTCAAGGTGACACTTTGGTTCGGTCATTAATCATTACCTGGGAATTCATAAACGCTGTGTTTCCACCTCGTTTCATGTCGGGCCAATCAATCATATCCCATCGCTCTGATATTAAAAAGAAAATGACGAGTGATAATTTAGATGTGTCCGAGCTTCAGTGAATGATGTTTTTTCTTGTATCGCACAATTCGATCTTTTGTCATTTTTTTGTCCAAAATTGTATTAGCGAAACAACTCGGATGAGAAATACCTCAAAACATCAAGCTGATATAGTGCTTGGGGGGAAAAAAAGGAAAAAAAAAAGAGTTATGAAAGGGGGAGATAACCCGGCTTCAACACAACCTTCTTGTTAACAAATGCTGGTATTAAGTGACAAATCTAATAATTGGAATTAGTGATTTTTATATACGTCAGATGTTTATAAAGAGATTTCTTTATGCTTCCATGAATGTTGATAAAAAGAAAGATGGATTGGCGGATAGATACGAACAGACTAAAATAGATATGAACACATAGATAGATAGATAGATAGATAGATGGGTAGGTAGGTAGGTAGATAGATAGATATGAACAAACCAAGAGCGACAAGTTTGAATAGATCGATAGATAAATAAATAACTGGATAGATAGATCGGTATAATCAAACTAAAATAAATATGAATTTTCATTTCCTGTACATGTTCCACGTATTTATTAACATATTTTTTTCTATTTTTTGATAAAATATCGATTCTACCAATGTCAAATAAAAATTCATGTTTTTGTTTTTGTTTTTTCACCGGAAATTCAAAATATGATCAGCTGTCAGATATGAAATCTTCCGTGAAAATAGTTCAATTTTTTTTTTTTAATTTCTAAGATTAAATCGTTAGCATTTTTCTCTCTCAATTTGCTGTGCTACTATGGGCAAAAAGAGAGAAAAATCTCCCATGTAAATTTATTTTTTGATATGCAAACATATGCAAGTAAAGGTTAACCCTTGCTAACCGATATTTGAACATTGATATAAAAACCCTTTATAAGACGAAATGGTGTACAGTGAAGAAGCACTTACTATTAATTTGTATTGGGAATTTTTTTAGCGTTCTTAGACTGAAAACAATTGCTAATGATGGCATGTTAGGCCTAGTTTTTTTCTTATAGAATATCTGGAGGAAAAAAGAAATTGTTGAATTACTTTTTGGTAGTAATTCTTTGTGCATGAATAAAAGAAAACGCCATTTATAAGCCGATGTAAACAATCTGAGTGCCCTATCTTGACGCTTTGGTCACGGGTGCATTTAAACAAAGCCAGAGCCAGTTAGTCGAAAATGTATTTTTAGCTTTGTTTAAACTGGAATAACTGAGAAAAAGCCGCACGAATAGTAACTGCCTTTATCTTTTACCCTTTGCAACAGATCAGAAAAGGCAAGAAGGTTGGTCTCTGCATGAACTTCAGTAAAACTAATATCATGTACAACACACCTGTTGAGGACGAAACAACTGTGATCAAAATAGAAAACGCAGAGCTGAAGAAAATAAATCAATACATCTACCCAGGACAACGAATCTCCACGAAACTCTCAAGAGAAGAAAGATTCAGGCAAAGACTCTCTCTAGTTTGGCACGCTTTTGGTGAAGGAAGCTTATCATTCAAGAACAAAATATTCGCATTAGTCCTAATAATAGGGATATACAACCAATGCATCCTCTCTATAGTCACCTACGGAGCTGAAAGATAGAACCTAACCAAAAGATCGACCCTCAAACTGAGAGCCATACAGTTTGCACGAGAGAGAATCATACTGATATGTAAAAACCATGAAATAGCACGCCATGTTGGCAAAAAATAGGAGTAAGAGATAGATATCACAGAATCCATTATATAATTCAACTTGCAATGAGCTTGCCATGTAATAAGTATGTTAGACAACCGATGTTCATCACAACTCACAACGAGATCATATTTGAAACTGTGGCGGTGATATATAACTTGGCATGACAAATTAGATAAATTCAGGAAGCAATTACTCAGCGATGCCCATGACAGAGTGGTCTGGTGAATCTTTGGGAAGGTTTTTGTCTAAAGACAGACGCTAAAATTGCTGATGATAATTATGATGATTTTTCTCCGCCATTTTTTTTCAATTGAAATTTCCTCCGGGGTATTTAAATCTCTGTTTATGTCTGACGACGAAGTTGTAGGTCGAGGACATATATTTTCCCATGACTGTTAGTCAACCCATTACATTAAAAACTTCTCAAAGAATTCCAATAGTATCTTGTGGAAACGAGGGGAAATCAGCTACAAAATATTTGATTGAATTTGGAGGCATATACAGATATCATTTTTCAATGGAGATGTTCGTTTTATTTTCAAAGGAATGTGGTTAAAAACTAACAGTTAATCAATGCAAATCTGAATCTGAATTTCAACGAAAATAATTCAATATTTGTGCACTTATTATTTATTTCTCTTTAATGTACGATGGTGGCAGAAATGTGCGATCACTGAGTGCTTCATGTATTTTTTCCCAGGAAAAATAAAAAGAGATACTCTATGCAGATTGAAAATCCACGTCATGATTTAGTTCGCAGTTTTTCCTAATTTACTTGAAGTATTTTTTTTATTTGCCCAGTCTATTTTCCAGATTGGTAACTGTATATTAAAATTTTGTGGTCGTAGTTTTGTATTTCCTAATTTGGTGACCATATTTTTTAAATTGGTGACTGTATTCTTTTATTTTGTCGCCATATTTTGGAATTTTGTGACCATATTTCAAATTTGGTGACCGTATTTCGAATTTGGTGTCTACATTTTCAATTTAGGTGATCGAATTTTAAATTTTGTCACCATATTTTTAAATTTGGTGACCGTATCCTTCAATCTGGCTCCTGGATTTTTAAATTTAGTGATTTTTTTTTCAATTTGGTGACTTTTTTCAAATTTTGGTCGCCGTATTTATAAATTTGGTAATCGTACTTTTAGATTTTATCACCGCTTTTTCAAATTAGTAGACTTTATTTTCAAATTTGGTCGCTGCATCTTGATATTTGGTAACTCTATTTTTAAATTTTTTGACCGTATTCTCGAATTTATCACTGCATTTTCAGATTCGGTTGCTTGATTTTTTAATTTGGTTACAGAATTTAAAATTTAGAGACTGTAATTTCAAATTTCGTGACCTTTTTAAATTTGATGACCGTATTTTTTTGATTTGGTGGCCGTATTTCCAAATTTGGTGACTGTTCTATCAAATTCGGTGACGGCATTTTTTAAATTTGTTGACCTTATTTTCGAATTTAGTGACCAAATTTTTTAATCTGATGACCGTATTCCAAAATTTGATGATCGTATTTTTAGGTTTGGTTGCCGTGATTTCAATTTGTTTTCTTCACTTTTGAATTTTCTCTCGAAAAAGTATAGTTTCCTTCTGAGATAACCTCAAAATCCTAAAAGAGCAACAATTGTTCTCATCTTTAATCCTGTGCTGATTTTTCTCTTTCAACTTTTCGAATTGGAATCTCTTTTTGATAGAGGCCAAATTCAACAACTAATTTCCCTCCCACATTCCTCGACCCGTTGAACCTGGAAAACTCCATTAATAATAGTTTTGTAGATAGAAATGAAAGCATTTTGACAGCGAACCAAGTGTCTAGTGATTATTTATAACCTGTGGTTAGACTTTTACGGCAGAGGAAATTGAAACAAACTGACCTTGTCTGCCCCGACGGCTCTTTTGGAAGCAAAGCATAACAGCAATCAAAAAATAACCTACCTAGGGCAATTGTGGCTTAGACCAACTCGAATGGATACTTTCCCTGGAACACATACACTTATCTCCGTGCCCCTTATAATTTTTAAAACGGTCTGCAATGTCCTCTTCCGGGGTCACCATCAGCTGTCTTGTCACCCTCCCCTTAATCATGTCCACAGTCTGTTATCTACTCTCTTTTGAAGACATTGTAGAGTATCAAATATCGTTTGAAACAGGTGGAAAGCTGACAGACCAAGGTAGTGAAAAATGAAACAAATCGATCTTGTCTGCCTCGGAAGGTTATTTAGAATCTCAACATAACACTCAATCAGTCTGGAAAATAGCAAGCCTAGGGCAATTGTATCTTTTCCATTCTAGGTACTCCCCCTGGGACCGAATATGTTCACCACAGCGTCCCTTACATTTCCCTAAACAATCTGCAATGTAATCTTTCGGAATCGCCGTTGACTGTTTTAGGTTTGTCTTTATCTTGTCTGCGTTTTGATATCTACTTCCGTTCAACGACGAAAGACCGGAAGTCACAGGGAGCCAAATCTAGACTGTGCAGGGATGGGTCTGATAGACCTTAGTGATACGATGTTTTGCCAAAAAACAAAGAGTTCTTAACCAAATGGCTAACGATTATCATTAACCTAAGGTCAGCGTATATCTTTGGAGGCAGCAGAAACTAACTTTTCTGCATTGAACGGATATTCAGGATCAAAACATACCACCCATTCAGTCACAAAATATATGATATACCACAGGCAATAGCGTGTTAGTCCAGAGTACTCCCCTGGGGGGTCTCACATACTTATCCAAGCGATCTTTCTTTTCCTTTCTGTAACGTCTTTTCTCTAGACCCGCCATCAGCTTTCTCGTTGCATTCTTTTTTAATCTCTTCAATGATCTGAAATCTCTTTCCTTTCAATGACGAAAATCCAGAAATCCAGGGACGGAAATCTTGATTTAAGGGAAGATGGCCAAAAAACCTGGGTGATTCTATGTTTTGTCTCCCCAAGGTGAAAGCCTGGGAGAACTTGTATGGAAGACAATCATTTGACCATGCAGCAAACTTCTCGTCGCCCTGCAACGATGTTAAACAAGAGAAGGACAAAGGCCGATACAGCATTGCAACAGTGTTGTTACGGGGGTAGCAAGAACAATAGCTGAGAACAATAGCTGATTCCTCTTTGACTGATGCAGGGCTAAAAACCCTCACCAATTTGTTGAACACAAAAATCTAAAAAAGGAAACTCTTCCCTTATTGTATTTCCAATAATTGATATTGTAAATGCAATCAGCGAAGAGTTGATTCCCCCCAACTAATTGAGGATCTTTCTTGTTGTTTTTGGTGTTACGGTGGAAACACTAAACCAACTCCAGCCTGCTACTTGGACCATAGATTAACTGAAGCATTTTTGACTACACACCAAGTTTTGAAAGATTAGTAATAATCTAATGTCGGACATTAGGTTCGGAGAAAACTGACACGAACAGACCATGTCAGCCCCGGGATCTTATTCAAATTCACAACATGAAATTGATTCATTCACACCCTGGAAGATTGGCGCTGCATAATCTTTCTTCCTAATTTTTTTTTATCGGAGATGCAAGTGGCATAAAAGTTAACAGCATTGAAAGTGGGATCAGTGAGTTGATCGTGACGAAACAGTTTTAACCTCCTGATTGCCAGATACTCTTGCGCAGCCAAAGCAGGCAGACAACTTTTCATGATAGATAGATAGATGGATAGATGGGTATGGGGATAAATTGATAGATATTAACAGACTGGGATGGATGGATAAATGGATAGATAGAAAAATGGCATAGATAGAGAGATATGGAAAGACAGAGATAGATACATAGTTACATAGATAGATAGATGGGAAAGGTAGATAGATAGATATGAACAGACTGAGACAGATGGATAGATAGATAGATAGATAGATAGATAGATAGATAGATATGAGCAGACAGGGATCGATAGATAGATAGATAGATAGATAGATAGATAGATAGATAGATAGATAGATAGATAAGTATATATACAGATTTGCATGAATAGATAGATAAAGAGAGGGACATACATATTGATAAAAATAGATAGATAGATAGATATAAAAAGACGGTGATAGATATTTAAACAGAGGGAGAGAGAGAGAAAGGTACGTTCATGAAAGAGTTTTACTTTGCGTGTGTAGTGTGTATTCTTTTGAAAATTGAATGTTTTGTCCAATTTTATTTCTTGTCTTTCACTGCAAGTTTGTTTTCCAAATAAGAGAAACCGTCGAACAGAACTGCCGAACCAAAACTGTCAACATCGGTTTCTCCAGTTTTTAAATCAGACTTGCTGACTTGCTATCATTCTTTCTATGTATCAGTTGCACGAACAGGTTGCACCAATGGACAGGAGATTCGAACATTTACCCAACACAATGCCTGAGAAACCTTCACCCTTTTTTTATCATCCCACCCCTCAAAATTGTTTTTTAGTTGGGGTTGTTCCAATTATGCTAAACCACTCCCTTTGTTTTCACCCGGTAGTGTTCGAACTTGTTTGTGGGAGGGTCTTTTTGAAGGGGTAGTTGAAAATTTGGACCTTTTAGTGATTCAACAGAGGACAAGATAAATAACATTCATTGATCACAATCATCACCGCCAACACGGCAATCTACCAAAAGGCGTGGGACACGAGACGGTTTCTATTCAGAGACTAACTAGATCTATTTTGAAACTTTTTCTCATTCTTCTTATATTCCAGTAAGTCTGCACACCATTTTTTTTTTCAAAAAGTTCCAAAATTAATTAAGTATCACGAACAGAACCTGAAGATTAACAGGAATTCATACATACACAATAAATCCCTCTCTCCTCGCACAACCATCTCCAACAAATATTTTCTCTCTCTCCCTCACTCTCTCTCTCTCTCTCTCTATATATATATATATATATCTATATATATCTATCTATATATATATATATATATATATATATATATATATATATATATATATATATATATATATATATATGTATATATATATATAAATAAGAATAATAAATTTCGTTATATCATATAGAAACTTAATTGAAATGATCCTGCGTCATTACACGGCTAATATATAACACAATCTCGACGACGCGAATAGAATAAACAATTCAAAAAAATGGGGCAGGAATCGAACCAGCCACCGATAGGGTGGCCGTTTCAACATCACAATGCTCTTACCATTGAGTTGAAAAGTCTAGGTTGAGAGGTTCGTTAACCTTATAATAACAGGAGATCATCTCAAGTAAGTTTCTTTATAATATAACGCAATTTGTAATTCATTCTGTCTGAATACATACATCCATTTCTTTATACATAACTGTCGAGTTGAAAGTAACAAATAGGCAGAAAAACGAAATGAAAAATTGGTTTGAAAGCTGTTTTGGGGGCCTTTGCATTACCGGCAGATGTTTAGCTCAATGGTAAGAGCATTGCTACGTTGAAATGGTTACCCTATTCGTTGCAGTTTCGATTCCCACTGCAGTCCATAAAATGATGCATAGTATAAAATAACATTCATATGCAATACATTATGATAATACCCTTTATGAATTAACAAACTATATATTTATCAAAATAATGGGTGAAAAGGAGGTAGAGTTAAACCAACAATGCTGGGGTAACATGTTAATATAACTTGTTTTTTTTAAATATCCGAAACGGTTAAATGGTAAACAACTGATGATCCAGAAAAGGAAAAAATTCACTTAGAGTACAATAATATCAAAATGTGTGTAAAACAATGAAAAAAATAAAGATTGCCAAAAATTAAAAGAATTACATAAACAGATGTTAGGAAATAAGAGATTGAAGTGACACAAAAAGTTTGAAGAAAGTCTTTCGATGTCTTTAGTGTTTAGAGCTGCAAATTTTTCTAGATTATGTATGAGTTATAGATTGCATTATGTCATATATGAACTTATTTGAGATAATCTCCTGTGGTTATACAGTTAATGTATCACTCGCCCTACACGTAAATTGAATAAACAATTATAGAAAACGGGGCTGCTGCAGGAATCGAACCTGCAGGGTTCAATTCCTGCAGCAGCTCCATTTCCTTTGATTTTTATGTTCTGTTTACGTTATCTTGGCCAAATGATACATTCACTGCGTAACAACGAGATATCATTTTAAATGAAAGTTTTAATATGTTATAACTCAAATAATAATCATATATATATATATATATATATATATATATATAGTTTAAAGATTGCAACACAGTGATTGTCGGAGTTACCGTGAAGTGTTTACATGTTTGTCTACACTGCGGATATTTATACATGCCCGGATTTATGCACTTTTCCTTCATAAATGTTGAGGTCAAATGATTTGCATTGATTTAATTTCCCTCACCTAATATTCATTAAAGGAAATACATAAAAATTCATAACCATTAAATATTTTTGCGTTCTTAAAGTTGGTTTTGAACGGTTTCAGAGTCCCAGTACTTGGAATCAGAGATTAATATGATGGAGTATCGGTTTTTTATTCCAATCAAGTAATAAACTGATCCCTGTAATGCTTAATGAATCTTTCATAATAGCCAGTGTATGTGGCTCTACAAAGCTCAGAAATGTTATGTTTTGCCTTTACTTCTGTCCATCAAGAGAAAGTTTTATACTCCGTAATCAGGAATCTCCTGAGAACCGAATAGCATTTACGTAATTAGGAATCGATGAAAATCAGTCAATTTGATAATTGTTAGTTGGATTTTGAAAAGAATAATCCTTCACATTATCAGTCTGCTACCAATAAAATCAGTTTGATCGCAAAATAATGAGTCACTCTCCAATAGCCATGGGCTATCTACGAACTTTCATGTTACTGCTAAATATGGAATATCAGTAAAGAGAAAAGTTGATATAAACTTGAATGTATAAGTATATTCTTGGGAATGAAATACTGCCGTACGACAGGTAATATTCCAGTATAGATGATAAACCAAGTGGGCGTTTGCTTTCGTCTGCATATGACTTTCTTGCAAGTATTCCTGCCTCGAAGCCAAATTGTGGAAAGTAAGTAAAAATATTAATAATTCAACTTACATATCAAGACAAGTCACATAAAGCAATAAATAAAACCTAAAGAAGATCTTTCAGCTGATTGGAAAATCATTTCCTTCTTGCACCCGGAAATATATTTGACCTCAGGGCATATACAAAAAAATAAAATATTAGAATATTTCAAAAAGACCCAACTGCAAAAGTATATATATATATATATATATATATATATATATATATATATATATATATATATGTATATGTATATATATATACATATATATATATATGTATATATATATATATATATATGTGTGTGTGTGTGTGTGTGTGTGTGTGTATACTCTTGCAATTCTGTATTTTTGAAATATTTTAACATTTTATTTCATCTCATATATATATATATACGTGGATACTCTTGCAGTTCTGTCTCTTGTTTCATCTCTTTTTTGATATATATATATATATATATATATATATATATATATATATATATATATATATATATATATATACATATATATATATATATATATATATATATATACATATATATATATATATATATATATATATATATATATATATATATATATATATGAAAAATATACCTATGAATATTCAAAGTTGATATTTATCACTAGAGGTGTCAATACCGGAATAGAGACAATATTGAATATTAAAAAAAGTAAAATCCAGTAACAAATTTAAATCCGTCTCGTGTTGAACACTCAATATTCAGTACCAGTCTGAATGAGTGTTTTACACGAAACACACTTGAATTTGTCAGGGCAAAAATAGTAAAAGACAAAAAAGTTATCAACTTGGAAAACTGATTTTACATTCTTTCTTTCACAGTGTTTTGTTCTTTATATATATATATATATATATATATATATATATATATATATATATATATATATATATATATATAAACTCAGTTAAAAACGATATGTGTTTCAATGCAAGAATAACGCATGTTTCCAAAGAAACGGATTGATTCGTCCTCATATTTTGTCAGTTGAAAAACCATCGTATTTGCAAAATCATTTAAAAAACAAACAACGAATAACGTCGAAACCCTTTCTACTGGTTCTGCGTCAAAAGGATATTTACAATAAAGTAATAATTTGTTTTGGAAACATAATTCATATTTATATATTTATATATGATTTTTGATTTTTCTCAATTAGACCGTCTGTCAGGCGATTCTTGCCGCTCTAATATGCGCATCCCCAGACAACGATTTGTTGAGGATACTTCAGACTTGAAGTCTGGAATCATGTATATCTGCTGTGATAGTTTATGCATATGTCCTACATTTATTATGATCAATGTCAGGTAGTAGAATCACAGGTGTGATTTTCAAATTCATATACCCGTTCGGAGTAGCGTGACAGTCATTAGCCCAAAACAAGTGACTATGATATTTAAAATTGTTTCATAGAAATACAAATATATCCTTGATTTTTTTCATGGCAGCATGAAATTAAAAATCATCATCATCATCATCAGTCTTTTAGCGTCCGTCGTTGGACATAGACCTTCCCCAGGATTTGCCACACTTCTCTATCATGGGCGTCACGGAGCCAGTACTTCCTGAACCTGTCTAGTTCATCTCTCCATCTAATATTTTGCCGGCCTCGGTTGCGCATATGGTCTCGGGGAATCCATGTTGTGAGTCGTGATGTCCATCGATTGTCAGCCATTCTTGCAACATGGCCAGCCCACCGCCATTTGAGATTTTTTATGGCTTCTATGATGTCTCTAACTCTTGTCTTTTCCCGGATGTGTTGTGCTGTTTTGTGGTCTCTCCATGTGAGGCCCAGCATTATTCTTTCATGTGCACGTTGCATGGTTCTCAGCTTACGGGTCTGGGTTCTCAGCTTACGGGTCTGTTTCTTGGTTAAGTAATTAAAAATAACATGAACAATAATCAAGAGTTTATTGATCCAAGCTGTTGGAATAAAAAGCAATAATTAGAAATAAAATGATGATTTGAAACCGTTAATCAAAACTGTCAACAAGTATTTCTTCAGTTTTTAAGTGATTCTGGATTGTTGGCTCTCTTTTCATATATGGGGGACGGTTTGAAGGTAATTTTCTCTCTCCTTGAACAGGATTAAGCCCAGCAGAAGCACAAAAAGCATCCCAAAATGAACACAAAAAGTCTCATGATTCCAAATCCAGTACTAAACATATTCTCTTCCTTCTTCTATCTTGGTATCCTCACTTTGAATAAGAGTATGGATACCGACCTCGTAGAAGCTTCTTGGTGGTGAACCCAGATCTCATCTCCTGTGATTATCCTGTTTAGGAAGGTACTATCTTTGCTGTGCATCTCTAGAAGGTATTGGACAACAACCACCCTCTGTTCCTCCACAGATTCTGTGCGTATTCCCAGAGCCTACTTTGCACAGACCTTTGAGTAGCCAAGAGACTGCATTAAACTCCAGACCCTCACCTGAGGGCTTTCACAGATTCTTCTGTCAGCGGTGATGAAAGCACCGACTTTTGTCGTAAACCTCATTCACAACAGCAGCTGGCCTGTCCCTGTAGGGCCGGTCACAAAGGCCAGTTCTTCTCTCCTCTTTTGGATTGCCATGAATCCGACTGACTCATCTCCCAACGGTACTTATAACAGAAGTCACTAACCTCTTGTGAATATTTGCAGCGTTTTCTCCTTCCAGGGAGAGAGATTCTATAACAGTTCCTTGCTTTCTCCAAGTGTCCAGGGGATCAGCCATTTTGAAAAGGGGAGTATGGGTAGTAGGGAGAGAGAAGGTAAGTCCCCTGGGCTTCTAGGAATTCTGACATGACTTATTTATCAAGTTAGAAGAGTCATCAATTATTGGCCGACCCTCATGTGTGTCATGCATACAGGCTGCTCTTATGGGTCTAGAAAGCTTAACACGTAAACATTTACCTCCTCTCAAGTCTAAAATGCGTATCTGTAAAAAAAGGTTTTCGTAGATATATAGTCAGTTTGGCTCAATCGATAAAAAAGCCGGCTACCAATTTATTTGCCATTGTTTGAAATCACTGTAAGGAAATGTTATCTTATAAAAGTATTTTTTCATTAGAAAAAAACCTCTTGTGTATGAATTTTGGTAAATATGTAAGATTTGACGATCTAAATTAGTCGATAAGAGACACAACTACCAATACAGTAGGGGAATGTTAATATTTATTTCCCCACTGGGAATTTTTCTTATCATTCTTGTTCTTGTAAGGCAAGATAAACAAAGTCCAGACCTGGACTGAAAATTGACAAAGAAATAAATAAACCAGCTTGCCTCACTAGGTTCGAACTCCATTGCTTCATTAAAATCTGAAAGGTATACATATCAGAATTCAATATTATTTCAAAACAATGTGTCCCATTTCAACTACTTTGTAAGTAGTTCCTATGAATGGGATTCGCCAACTTCAGCAGAACAAGTCAACCTGAGTTTGGCTCTAGAAATAGGACTGAATTCGTCATCAGTTTTTGTGTATGTTACTGTTTGACTATTTTCTGTGCATGACGTTACTGGTTTTTAAGCCGTTCATTGTCATCCGTCATTGTTATTACATAAGAAAATGAAGTCGAAACCCAGTAGTAAGAGACTGACTGCGTTTTATTACACGTGGACATTTTTCTCTCCTTTATTATGAATAAATGACTGTAATTCTATCAAGACAACATAAGCCAATATACTGAAGTACCCAAGAGGAATCCAGAAAATTGAATTTACAGAAAGGCATGCAATTTAGCTTACTACGCGATATTGTCTCCCATAAAAAGCCTCGTTTTATTAAGTGCTCTCCCTTGACAGATCTTTAGTTCAGTGTGTTATCGACATTGACTGACACAAAACACGATGGGGAAAAAGAGACAAGATACATTTATCCGTACTTTGCATAAACAAGTCACCATAGCCCTCGCGTGTACCAGAACAAATCAGCTAAAACGATATCTCAGAAAAATAACTGTTTTATATAAAATTATCTATAAATTAAAAAAACTTTTAATCTAAAAGTATCATTAAAAAGATACCGGCTCAAGATTTGGGTATTATTGGTTCAAAATGGCCATAGAAATCCAAAGAGACACGTATTTTTTTTCTAGAAAAAACAAGAAAGTATCGGTGCCCACTGGTATATTCCAGTACATTCTCAAGATTGTGGTCCCAAAATGTGACAAAGAGCGCCTGGACATACACACAGAGATACTCAAAAAGAAAAGAACCTATCGCCCAATTCAATAGTTGGTCGGACCATTTGTGGCGCGCGCATGTGTGTGTGTGTGCATTAATAGCTTCTTTTCTAAAAAATCCATCGCATACAAAATCAAATATATACGTGAATTATTCCATGAGTGATAGCTAGTGTCATTTATTAAAAGCCTAGTTCGTGTTTCTGACATCATGTGACGCGGTAAGAAAAAGAGTAATTAATGTGTCGCAATGTGATGCAGTCATCTGACTGTCTAGGACAAAAGAGACACGCTGAGATAGATGGGGCTTCATTGAGGGGGGATTTTCAGGAGATGTTAATGGTTGATGGAGACGTTTGAGCAATGGCTTTACTAACTGTTCTAAAAATTTGTTTTTGAATAGTAAGATGTCTGTTTTTGAATAGTAAGATGAAGGGTGATATAAACAGAATGGAATCTAAGACTTAAGGAGAAGAAATAGTACAATTTTCAATCAAAATTCCACAAGTCGACTACAATATTCATTTGCTAACTTAGAATAAACATGTAAATATGAAATATTCTTTTTTTACCTCAGCATCGAAAGTGTGTTGTCAATGACAAGTGGACCATTCAAGTAACAGATAGAGTCTCTTAGTAACCTTTTGTCGAATAGCAGTGACCGTCTCTGATTGACAAATTACATAAACACTATCCACCCGGCTATTGTTGTCTCTGTTTTCTGTTGATATGACAAAATTTGCTGATCTTAAAATCGAAATTTTATATTTCTGTTGCGAAAAATCTCAACTTATGATGCCAATATAAGTTCTGTATGTTTTTTGAATTAGTGAAATAATGCAAAGCAAACTCAACCTTCGAAACCCAGACGATCCCAATAATCCTCAAAAGAAGAGTATACAACAGATGCATTTTCTCAATAGTCACTTGTGGATCTGAATAATGGAACCTGACCAAGAGACAAACCTGCAAACAGAAACATGCAAAATGCACATTAGAGAATCATGCCCAATCTTATGTGGAGAGATCACAAGAGAGCACAATATATCAGGAAGCAAACAGGAGTCCAAGACATCAAAGAATCCATTAGAAAACTCAACTGGCAAATGGCCGGCTATGTTGCGAGAGTGAAAAACAAACGATGGACATCATGACTTACAACATGAATCCCCAGAGACCATATGTGAAACAGAGGCCAACAAAAAATAAGGAGAGATGAACTAGACTAAATCAGAAAATACTGGCTCCACGACGTCCATGATAGAGAAATATGGCGGATCCTGGGGAAGATGTATGTCCAAAGACCGACGTTAAAATACTGATGATGATGGATGTTAAAATCTCGCCCTGTGCAATTTTATCCATTGGGTGTGATTCATGTTGATTTTCCATAGGAATTTATACGAAGCGTTCTAATATCACAAACTGTCCCGGCTGGATATTGAACTCACCTCGACGAATCCATTCTCTACCCTCTTAATCTCTCGATCACCTTATGCCTGGCCCTTTATACTTTAGTAGCTTGCTGTATAGCATGACACGTGGGACAGGGATGTTGTCTCAATTTCTTAGACAGTGGATGAAGACACAGCCGTTGTTTTTGCAACAAGTCTGTGTTTTTACAAGTTCAGGGTGCAAGCCTGTTGCCAAAGATGGATTGTCTTAACACTCGTAAAAAGCTTCGGCTGCCTTGCTACTATCCCCATGACATGAAAATAAAGTCAACTCAAACTGTCTCGGCTAAATGATTCCATACTCCGTACTCGTTAAATACAAAACCATCTACCCCTCGTCTCAGACACACGATGGTACAATATGAGCTCTTCATTTTGATTACTTCAGATTTCTGATTTGGAGGTCAGGCGTGTAAGAGTGCGATTTTTTGTGTTTTTATTCTCTCTCCCCCCTTCACCTCTCTCTCTCCTTCTCTCTCCCTCTCTTTCTCTCTCTCTCTCTCTCTCTCTCCCTCTCTCTCTATCTCTCTCTGTTTTCTGTGACGAGAGTTTTGGTAGCGAAAGTTGTGAAAACTATTTATACTACTGTGGACTGGTCAGAGCTAATTAAGTTATTGTTGGTCGAGGCTGCTGCAAACATTGTTGTCATTTTCTTTCCGGGGGTCGGGTGTGTGTTGATTATAACAATTTAAAATAAAACATCACATGTGTAACAATGCATCGATCAAAATGAATCGAGATGGTCAGCTTATTTTTCACGACCCTGTACTTTTCATGAATATATGCATATGCGTGGTTGAAATCGGGTGTGAAGGGTCGGCCCTTGTCTGCACACGGTTGCACTGTTCATTTCCAGTTGTACAATTCGGATCATTCTCCATTCTTGCAAATCTTCACATTTGTAACTCATCAGCTCTAAATAGTCTTATCTATTTTTTAGCTTCAATTACAGATTCAATGAATATAAAACAGCAAACTGAATCACTAATTTTTTTTTCACTGGAATAGAGCCGTTCCACCTTTAGTTTTTATTTTTTGTTTTGTTTTTTTTTTCAGATAGACTGACTAACTTTGTCGAACACAACAAAAATATAAATCAATTCTGAAAGATTATATATATATATATATATATATATATATATATATATATATATATATATATATATATATATGCCAATAATGACCCATTTGACGTTTTTGATTTCATTTTCTAGATCGGTTAGGTGCATGTCAGTTGATAATGACAGGAGAGGATATCAAGGAGACTGAAGTTGATAAAATAAGAAGAAATGAAGGGAAGAGACAAGAATATACACGACAGTAGTCACCGAATCGACTTTCGGAAAAGGTCGGGGCTTCATAGCTTTAAACATAGGCTCCAATTCAGGACGGAAGCAAATAACCAGCATACTCGAGTTAAATGGAGACCTAACAACAGACAGATACAGAATATTCGAACGTGCCAAAGAATTTTACTAAAATCTCCTTTTATCCAAAAAAGGACTACGAAAGAATGAACAGGATACGCAAGACGAAACAAGTCATCAAAAAAAAAGGAAGGCTCCTGGACGACACAGCATCGCCATTCATCAACTCAAAACTAGGTAAGATCATTAATTAGGGAAAATAGCCGTCCTTCTCAATATGAGAAGTAAAGTCCCAGATGATTGAAACTCTCCAATCATAATGCTTATATACAAAAAAAGGAAACCCGAAAGACTTTAACAACTACAGGTCTATAGGCCTACTAAAATGCATATACAAACTTTTCACAAAATTATCACCAACCAAATCGCGAGAACACTTGATGAAAACCAGCCACGAGAGAAAGCTGGCTTTAGAAGAAGCTACTCGACCATGGACTACCTGCATTCGATAAATCAGCTGAAAGTAAAAGCAGCAGAATATAAACTACCACCCACCGTAACATTTATTGGCTTCAAAAAGACGTTCGATTCTGTAGAAACCCCTGAGGTCATGGAGGCCATCACTCGACAAGGTGTAGATCCAGTATATGTCGAAGTGCTGAAACATATATACAATCACAGCAGCCCCTTTATCAGGCTACATAAAGACTAAGACCCCTTTCAGCTCTAGAAAGGAGTAAGACAAGGTGATACCAGCTCACCCAAACCCCCTGCCTTGAGATGATCTTCAGAGGACTACACTGGGATAGTGAAGGAATTAGAATAGACGGCGAGTATCTCAGCAACTTCAGATTTGCAGATGACATTACCCTTTTTTGCAGAAAACCTATACGACCTCCAACTAATGATAAATGAACTAAATGAAAAGAGCCAGAAAGTCGAACTACACATGAACTTCAGCAAGATGAAGATTACGTGGAACAATCACAACGGAAATAAGAACACCAAGATCAAAATTGAAGGCACAGAACTGGAGAAAGTAGACCACCACATTTACCTAGGATATTTGATCTCCATTAGACCCTCAAAAAAAGAAAAAATCAAGCGAAGAATCACCGTAGGATAGCAAGCCTTTGGCAAAGCAAGCTCAATTTTAAATAACAAGAGGATCCCATCAATCCAAAAAAAGAGGTCATAGAACAAATGAATCCTCTCGATAATCACTTATGGAGCTGAAACATTGAACTTAACCAAGAAACAGACCTGCAAATTGAGAACCATGCAAAGTGCACATGAAAAGATTATGCTCAACCTCACATGGAGAGACCACGGGATAGCACAATACATCTGGGAAAAGGGTGGACTCCTAAAAATCATAGAATCCATTAAAAAAGTCAAATGGCAATGGACTGGCCATGTTGTAAGAATGGCAGACAACCGATGGACATCAAGACTCATGACATGAATTCCCAGAGATTACCTGCACGACCAAAGCCGGCAGAGTGTTAGATGGAGGGATGAGCTAAACAAATTCAGAAAGTACTGGCTACGCGACGCCGACCATAGAGAAGTGTTACGAATCCTGGTGAAGGTCTATGTCCAACAACGGACCTCAGGAGACTGATGATGTTTATATATATATATATATATATATATATATAGAGAGAGAGAGAGAGAGAGAGAGAGAGAGAGAGAGCGAGAGACATACATACATACAGACAGACAGACAGACAGACAGACGGAGTAGTTATTGTCCATGAAAAAATCCACAGATATATTTGAATTTCGATAATATTTTTCAGCAGAGAGAGTATAAAGTATATAATGAATACATTATTTTTTTTATCAGATTGACTTTACATGACCAACTCATTAAAACACAACAAAATGGAAAAACAATTTTGAAAATTATACGTATACGTATATAAGTATGTGTGTATAGGTATGTGTGTAATTACACATATATAGTAGTTATTAACCGATGAAAAATCTATACATGTATTCGAATCACTGATATTTTCCAGAATTGCCACAACAAAATATTGAAACAATTTAGAATATATACATATAAAGACAACTCAGAAAAGTTCTTCTAACTAATATTCTTGACAAGATATCATAAGTTGATTTGTATCCAGTCCAAGATTGAAACTGACGCCACAGATTTAATATCTCCTTTGGCGAACGCTTTATAGAAGTGACATAAGCAACGAGTTATGTTTGTTATTATACCTATCGATATGTCACCGTCGAATACATTAGAGAAAATTCACACGTAATACCATGATATCAAAATATGTGTAACACATGGAGCCCACTGAAAAAATACGTTAACAGGCATTTGGAAATAACAAACGGAAATGACATATTTTTCTTTCTTTTTTTTTCTTTTTTTGCAAATACCTATCTCCGTATATTTTAATGTTTTAAGCGGTAAAAGTTTCCAGGACATTTTAAAATTGTTTCATTTAAAATTGCCACTTTGATGAAAATGAGAGGTGAAACATGTTGGTGGAATGAATTTGATTCAAACACATTTTTTTTAAAGTCTTTAGCAAGTGAAACAGAATGTACAATCTGTAATAAGCTATTAAAAAAACTCTATTCATTTATATATATATATATATATAAGCGAATGAGCTGTGGATGAAACTGAGGATTGCTCAGAGAACCACGGAAAGAGCAATGCTAGTGATGATACCGAAGGATTGAGAGAGATCAATATGGATCCAAGGACAAATAATATATATATATATATATATATATATATATATATATATATATATATATATACAATAAATATACAAATAATAATGAGATAAGCTGATCACTAAACAAGACAATAGGACTACAAATAGAGCTAGAGGTCGGTCGATTAGTGTCTACAAGGCAGTAAACGCAGTAGGAAAAGACCGAACGAAAGCTCGAGTGATGAGAAAAATTTGCTGGCAAGAAATACCGTAACTTTCATCAGAGAAAGAGACGTGAAAGGTCTTTGTCGAACAATTGATTTATATTGGCTGATAATCATATAACTGTTTTATTTTTAAATACCCTAAATGTTTACTTGGTAAACAACGGACGATCCCACAAACAAAACTCTGCATTTTGTACCACAATATCTAATCATGTGCAAAACATAAGAATCACTTTAAAAAAAACACATGTGTGCGTTTAATGTATTCATTGAACATACATACTGTACCATATTCTAATAATTTTGTAGATAAATCAATAAGATAGAATTTATAATTTTCTTGATATATAAAATATAATAAGATATAAAAACTAAGATATGTATAAATACATTACTCTTGCTATAAAGAACCTCAATATAAAGAGATTTTGGCTTAAACGAACTCATAGATCTTGCCGAACTGACTACCGATTTACCGAACGAAGTTCGATAAATGCAGCGAAAGAGTCGCATAATTTGATTTCACTTAATCATTCAACTTTTTTAAACTCTTTTTTAAACTCTTTTCAACGTATAATTATGATGAATTTTTAATTAGAGAATTTTTTTGTTTTGCGTTTTTCTTGTTTAATCATAGTGAGTTTAGTATGTAAATTATGATTTGATGAAATTCAAGAACAATATTTATGAAGGAAATGATTGAAATACATCCATAAAGAAAACGTGTAAAATTGAAAACGAGAAATTAATTCAATGTTCTGATGACGTGAGAAGAACAGGTACTCCACGTTGTACTTGAACTAATTGACTCGATTGTCTGGACGACGGAACTGGAATTATACAACAAATTTTTTGGTTATCATTATTCACTGAACGATTGAAAATATAACAAGAGAAACTGAATCGACAGTAGATTTACTGAAAGATGATCAATTCCAATTAGTTCGTTATAGCGAAGGTTCCCTGGTTGATAACTGTTGATGTGATTTATGTAATTTTCTTCGGTGTTCCTCTATGTTACACATACTTTGATATTATGACACTATGTGTAAATTTCCTCTCGTCAGGATCAGCAAATTAACATGGCTCCCCAGCAGTGTTGATCAAACACCACCTTAAAGTTGATTTTTCCACGTTGCATACCATCTCGCTTCGATCGATTTGTTTTTTTCCTTTAAATTCTCAGATAAATTGGCCCTATTTACATGGCTGAAACGAAATCAAACTGCTAATCCATGAATATACATAGGCAATTTGTTACTCGGCATTCCACGTTGAATCTCACGTTCCCGCCAAACTAGTCACACAAAAGTACTAGAGCCAAATGTTTTCTCTTTTCCCTGGTTTTAGTCAACACGATACAAGATTTTCACACTGACGAAGACTACATCAAACTCTTTTGGTTACTTAATCCCCCTACCATTGATGCAAAATTATTTAATTTGATATTCATTTCTTATTGATTCTATTTTCATACTCTTGTTAAAATATTCTTTAATTCTCGTAAATATTCCAATCCGGTCAAGATAAGTTCTAAAAGGGATTAGGATGTCTAGTCATGGCTTTATCAAATTGTCTAAAAATCTCACTAATATTGTCACCTCAATTGACCATTCTTGCAACTGAAGAAATAATTTTCGGCATATAATCAATAAATCGTTGTGTATCTCGGGCTATCCTTAAACATTCAGATAATATGATTCCGTAAAATATATAAGATGGAATATTACTCTTTGTTAATGGTAAACAAGCCATATGGATCGGAGATGAGTTTCGTTTATCGAACAATCTACACACAAACATTCAATCCTCGATATTGATATCCAAATCTGGGAATATTTCTTGCATTCTGTCATGTTCACACTTTAGCTCAAGATCCCCAGGGTATATTGGATTATAGGATGTTATTCTCCACCATTAACAGAACATGAGTCATCAATAAAACGGGTACAGCCTAAAGATGGACGTGTTAGCTTTATATTAATTCTAATTAAAGACGACATGAATTTATATTCATGTCTGTGTGAGTACGACTTTGCCCAATAGGATGCAGATTTAGTCCCCATAAGGATGCCTATAATCTGATGAAATAATTTATTACTTTGTGTTGAGTAACCTCCGCCGAAAAGATGACTAACAATTGCTTTATGGGTGGACCGAATAAGCCTTGTCTCTTTATTTGCATCGGAAAACTCTAAGGCTTGTAAACCAAATGAATTTGTTATTTTTTCCAGCCAAGTCTACGATTTTATTCAATATTTCAATAAGATTGTCATAAGAATTTTCGTATTAAGTGTACTAAAATTGTAGTTTGAGACAGATTTAGCCACACCACGGGTATTCATGATATTCAACTTTTCTTTAACAGACAGAATTGTCAACTTCCCTAAAGAGATTCAAATTACTATAGAATTTACTTTAAATATGAAATTTCTGTATTTGATTGTATATCGAATAGAAAACCTTAGAAACGGCTTCGCTAAGAGGTTTAGTGTAACAAACTGTAGAGGCTGTAATAAAGCAAGTATCTATTGAATTTTCATGCATTCTAGGTATCCAGTATATAATTGGTAACTTTTGTATATCTTCATCTATTTCAAGTCCTAATTTTTCACACAATACGATGTTATTATATATGATATTATCAGGTTCTCAAGTAGATACTTTATAAGTGGATGATGGTGTCCCTTTAAAACCTACTTCAGACAATATCCGTAGAACATAATATCTTTTACTTATAAATGCTGCGTAATTTGCCGCTTCATCAATCGGGGCTATAACAAAGGTATTTTGAAATTCAAAGAGATCTGCAAATACTTGAGAATTTTTTAAAGTCCTGGACACGTTTTTTGGAAGTCGAACGTTGATTCTATCATTTGATATTTATTTGAAATAGATACAATAAAAAATATCTAATGCTTTTTCATATTCTTATTTAGACATTTACTATAATTTAAACACTTTGGTTCTCTATGATTTTGACTTTTTGTGAGGAGTTTTCTCGACTTGGAATATTTTACAATCTTTAGTTTACCTATCAATATGTGGCCAAGATTTTTCTCACATAATAGCAAAGCCTGGCACTTACATTTCGAAATGCTAATATCGCCGTCTTTTTTCAGAGTAAGAGTTTCTACCTTTTGTTTATAATTAAACAATCTATTTCGTATTTTTTGTCCTAACCTATATGTTACTTATGGATTCATCTGTTCTTCTCTCAAATCACTTGATAGGGTTTTTAAAACTTCTTTGTGATCAAAGATTTTAGGTAAATTTGCATCAACAAGTCTTTCATTTTCATAAAAAAACGACGAAGACATTTCGTGGTATACTTTGCTCTTTGTCTAATGATGATTTATATACTTTTGAGTCAATTATATCTAATATATATTCGTACCATTGATATAATATTGTCATCTTATATATCAAATCAGTTTTAGTATTATTTTAGAAGCTATATCATTCAATTTTTTGTTGGATTCAGGTGTTTCCTAATGTAATTGAAAGGTCCAGGTAAATCATCATTTATACTCTTTCGAATTTTTGTTGCAGAAATCCTCACAGGAAATAGCCAAATTTCGAATATTCCTCTTTATACGAGAACAGAGTGATCTCCAGATCGGTGTCGGAGAGGAGAAAGTACTCCAACACATTCTATTTCCCCCGTAGCAATTTTTCTTGTAGACTTCAACATTTAGTACGTAAGGATGTACAACACGCGTGGTTTTAATGATATATTCATTTTTTTCTTGCCTTATCTCGAACATTACTTCATCCATCTTACCTAAGCTATAATATCCATTTCCTCTAATTTTTTTAATAATCTGAATCTAAAAAAAATGAATTGGTACATACCTCTCTGAAATGGTCGATTACATGCTAACTACCTTTAGTAATTGTTCTATGTACATTCATAAGTTTATTTAAGGGAAACACAGATCCACCAACCTATTGTAAATTTCGATTTTTACAAGATTAAAGACGGATAAGATTTTGTGACTTAAATGACAAATGTTCGTCCGAATGGTTTACATCTGAATATATATTTTGTTACATTGGATTTATATTCCTTTGTTGTGATTGATATATCACACGTTCCACGTTATAATGCTCTACAAGGAGTCTCCATTTTGACCAAATGAACCTTGTTTGATATATATATATATATATATATATATATATATATATATATATATATATATATATATATATGCATGCATAATTTTGACAGGGTTTATAACTGGCTAAGGTGAATTTTTCCTATGGGTCTGGGTGACTTTGAAGCTTCCATTATTGAATGTATCTTCGATATGGGTGTGAGGATATTATTGGTAGGAGTTTTGTGTATTAGGGTTCTGCGTGATGAGGGTTGTTAAGTTTAGTGTTTAATCCATTAGGATATAGGGTTTTGAGTTTGTTGATCCACATATCTTCGTGTTTCTCTAGAACTTTAGTTATGTCAATTTGAGAAGTTATTTCTATTTTTTCTATGATGGTGAAGCTAGCGTCCGTGGCAAAATTGTGGTCAGGTATGCGAAAGTGTAGTTCTACGGGAAGTGGGCTACGATTGTTTTGTGACTTAATCTTATGTCTGTAATTGTTGAGTCTAATATTAAATTGCCACGTGGACTTGACTATGTACTGTAACTTACATCTATTGCACTCTAGAAGGTATATAATGTTCTTACTGCGGCAGTTGCTATTGTGATATATGTGGTAACTCTCTTTTGTGGTAGTGCTTGTAAATGTGTTAGTGTACATGAGGTGGTTGCAACATAAACTGTTTCTTATGTCGCAAGGTTTGCAGAATTTAGTGGTTCTGGGTGTATTTTTGTGTGCGACTTTATTGTTAATGATATCATTGCTACTAATTATGTCTCTGATGTTTTGGGGCCTGCAGTAACCAACGCAACGGACTTAATCACGTGGGTGAATATAAATAGAAATGACACAAACAGCGAGTCACGCCCGTTGTTACACTCACTGATCCCGTATCGTTAAAAATGTTTTTAAGGGTAACCTACGTAAGTAAACCTTGTTTCCAAAACTAAATATGTAGTATAAAATTATATCAGTGAACAATATATATAACACCTTGTATAAAATGACAAACTACGTGTATGGCAAAAACTATATAATGAAGGGAGGTGGTGTTTGATTAACACTGTTGGGTGCCATGTTTATATAACTGTTTTGTTTTTAAAATCCCTTAAACAGTTACATGATAAACAACTGATGATCCCAACCGGAGACAATTTATATATTGTAAACTGATAGCAGTCTATAAAGAAAATAAAGAGAAATACCTGTGAAGATTGCGTAAATTGCATTTGCAGATACTTAGGAATGGGCGACTGAAGTGACACGAAAAGGTTTGAAAAAGTCTTTTTAATGACTAGTGTATAAAGCTGTTTAGCATTCTAGATTATACATATATATAGTTATGTAAATTTTCATCATGTAGTTCTAGAAAAATCTACGGGAGGCCGTAATGTATTCGATAAAAAAAATATTTACCATTTTTTTTGTGGAAATTGAGCTGTCTTCATATTTTTTCGTTTGTGTGTGTATGTTTATATGTGGTCGTGTTTTGGAAGAAAATTTTAATATCAGAGATCAACCACGATTAGGTCTACTTCAACTGAGCCAAAATGACAAATAGCTCGAAATAGTGTTTGTGAAACACGTATAAAAACTCGTGTAGATTCAGCTTCACAAAATGTATGTCGAAAATGGAGGAAATATATTTATGTCAATGAATTAGAAGTGATTTAATCTCCTCTGTTTCTTCCATTGATGTATTGTTTAATTTATTAAAAATATTGTTGTATTAAAATCCATCTAGATAATAATTTCTGGCGTGTTGACGTCACAAAAACATTAGGATTTAAATGAAAATATCAAGATTCGCAACACTGAGCAAGGAACGTAAGTAAAATTCCAATATATTGGTCAAAGTCGACAAACCGTTGCTAGAGATGCTACCCCAACTGGACAAAAAGGAAGTAAATTGTCAATTAATGTCAAAGGTTACTGTCAGCTTGCAGAACAAAATTTGGACGATCTCGATGTCTAAATTGAGTGCTGATGGCGTCCACTTCATATTTTCATCAGAAACAGATACGCTGTCTTTTCGGCTTGTTGGATGTCAGCCAGATTGTGGTTGGTCTTCAGTGACATTACACACACATACATACACACACGCATGCGTGCGCATGCGCAAGCCGATTTCGTTACGTCCTTTCTCGAATTTCAAAACAGCGACCATCATTAAATTTGCTGAATGTTGCCAAGTATGGAACGTCATTTACAGTAGTAACTCTTCAAAAAATGGCTAAAATAGGTTATTTCCATTTCCAACTAAGTTTATTGCTAAATATGTTATAATTACACTCATTTGAAGCCTAATTATCAAGAATGATAATTATTCATTTGGAACAGATTACAAAACACACACACACATGTATATATATATATATATATATATATATATATATATATATATATATATATATATATATATATATATATATATATATATATATATATATATATATATATATATATATATATATATACTTTTATTAAACAATCGTAAGCTATCGTTATTATTCATTTGGAACAGATTACAAAACATATATAAATATATATATATATATATATATATATATATATATATATATATATATATATATATATATACTTTTATTAAACAATCGTAAGCTATTGTAGATTTCGTATCGAATAATTTGGAAAAAAAACAGCTAGATCAAGCCAAAAAATAACTTATCTAGCAACCCAGCGTGGCGTCAAAAGACGTAATATATACTTTTCTCAATTAGTTAACGATTAACATATCATTACATGGTACATTCAGCTTAATTTCAATTTTACTTGCCTAATATCTGTGAATTGTTTCATAAATAAGAGAAAACGTAGAAAAAAAAGCCAGATAAATTGAAAAGGAGTCAATAGCTAGATGCCAACTTATAGGAACTACAGTGAAAAAGAGCTAAATCTAGCTCCTGAAAAACAAAATTGGTTACCCTGCCCCGGAGACCGTCTTGGCGGCATTCCACTTTGCTCGTTTGTCGAGAGCTATAATTTCGATTCGGCGTCTAATCAAGCCAAAATTGGTTGTCTCCGATAAGTCGAGCCAAAATGAGCATTTTTCAGTGAAATTGTAGATAAATATATATAATAGATATACGTACAGCGAGTTGTCGTGATTTGTCTCCAAAGTTTGTTCTGGGAGAATGTCATGTTTCTTGGCTTTATGTGGAAAACGAAGCATTTACAGCTTGTTGCCATTGCCAGAGCACACGACAGATAGAATTTGTTTTAACCTCGCTGACTTTTGGTTATTTCCGTCCATAGATGAGAAAAGAATGATAGATAGATAGATAGATAGATAGATAGATAGATAGATAGATAGATAGATAGATCACTCAATAGAAACAGTCACGAGATTGATATCTTTTAGAAGCTTGCAATGTTGGGGATGATCAACCGAATTCCGTGTCTAATCAAACCGAAATTGGTTGTCTCCGATAAATGGAGCAAAAATGTGCGTTTTTCAGTGAAATTTTAGATAATCATAGATAATAGATTTATGTATAGTGAATTGCTGTGATTCTCCGAAATTCGGTCCTTCTTGGCTTCGAGCGTTTACTGCTGGTTGCTGTTGCCAGAGTACACGACGGAGAAAATTTATTTTAACCTTGCTCACTTTTGGGTGTTTTCGCTCGTAGACAAAAATTGATAGTTATATAGAAAGATAGGTAGATATCAACAGATTAAAATAGATAGATAGATAGATTGGTAGATAGATAGATAGCTAGATAGATAGATAGATAGATAGATAGATAGATTGATGAGAACAGCCTACGATAGATAGATAGACAGATAGATGGATAGATAGATAGATAGATAATAAAGAGACTGAGATAGATAGATAGATAGATAGATAGATAGATAGAGAGAGAGAGAGAGAGAGAGAGATTGATAGATAGATAGATAGACAAGCAAACTGAGATAGATAGATATGAACAAACTGAATTAGATAGAAAGATTGACGAATAGACTGAACTTGATAGAGTGATTGATATTAATGGATATATATATATATATATATATATATATATATATATATATATATATATATATATATATATATATATATATCAACCTTTTAGGTTTGGCTATATCTAATTAGTAGGTCATTTTGACTTTGTTGTAGTTGTATCTTTAACTAATTCTTTTTGTGGTGTGTGCTTCGGTAGCGCGATATTCCCAATCCTTATTATTGATTTTTTCTCATACTATTAATAATCTCACTTCAACTTTTCTGTTGCTTTTCATAATATCAGCAACTTTGATACTCTAACCGTCACCGTAAGATTACGATAAAACTGAATACTGAAGATTAAGTCATTGCAATGTTCTGCTTAGTATTCAACTTAATACTTATGGTAATACTTATGGTTTAAAATACCTCAACTCATACGACTAAATAATAAAAATTATTCGTTTCGTAATCAGTTAAGTATTTGATTAATTTGGAACATTTTAGTGTGTTTCAGGTCAGGAGCCTCTCCAACTTTCTGGCAGACCTGCAGAAGACACCCATTTTCTCTACACAAAATTTCCATACGAATTTAAACGTTCCTGATGTAAAAGTGATTAGGGCTTAAGTAACTGTCTAATTCAGTGAACGTAAAGACAGCTGAAGTGAATTCAACCTTTTAACACCAATTTGGAACAATCTGTTTAACTACTCGTTCGGATTGAAAGTAGACATATAATTTTCTGCTAAATTGCAGAGAGCAAGGGGGCAGTTAAAGACGGGCCGTACTAAATCATTGCCGAGACTGCAATTATTGAAGACGTTCAGTAATGTCATTTGCGCTGGAGAGAACTTGTGCTTCGTTTGCTCTCAGGGGAATAGAAGAAAAAAACAACAATACTTTGAACTTGTGCAAGATTTAGAGGTAACAATTTCGAGATGACCCAAGGTTTCTTTCCAAGTCTGTGGTCCGGTGTGAGTCGAGTTCAGGGAAGGGGGCTAATGTACGTGTGTGTGTGTGTGTTTGAATGAATGAGTGTGTACATGTGTGTGAGCGTGTGTGTTTGCATGTGTGTGTGTGTATATATGTGCATGCGTGTTTGTAAACGCGTATGTGAGAGCCAGTTCATGAGTACATGCACGTACATGTGTGTGAAAGTGTATCTCTCTCTCTCTCTCTCTCTATATATATATATATGAGCGTGTATGTGCGTTGAATAATGGCTGCAACAGTGAAAATAACCTTTCAACACCGATTTAAAGTGCCCACTTGATCGGTTTGAAAGCAGAAATAGCATTTTCACGAGAATCTCAGAGAGGAGGGTGTCGAGTGGTTGAACGTTTCTCCGTATCAAATTGCAAAGTCTGGAATAATTCGAGGTGTTTAGTTAGACTGAGACGTTCAAAGTTGTGGAAAATCTTATGCAAGTTGGGTCAAGTTATAGAGAAAAATCTAACAAAGTTATAATAGGTTTGCTGAGGATTTTGAATATAGAAATTGAAATGTATCATTGTAAAGCTGGAGGTATGAGTGGCCTAGCTCCCCAGTTCCATTCTCCGTGATGATTGGCGTGACAGAGAACGAAACCAGCGAACGGAGTTCAAACTCCAAATAGGGTAGTTCGTAGGTTTTTAGCTAGTATTAAAAAGGAATTTCCTCCCAAAATTTCGGTATAGTATTAATAAATCTACATTATTTGCAATTTTATGTTTTCTGTGGTGGCTGAATAGGCGAAACATGTTAAATAAGTTTCCGAAATTGTCATAAATATTCTTATCTTGTCGGATTCTATATCCAGTTGATTCTCTCTCATAAATCTCCCTATAATTGGGTAAGCAGACATGTTTTGGCATTCTTTCCCTTCAATATCTGGATAATATTTCATGATATATGGCTAAGGTGAGATGCCCTGCGGTCAGTATATCACCCACAAAGATGTCTGAGGGGTAAGGCCCAAATGTTTTAGCCTTTTCGTCTCTTACAATTGCAGGTATGTCTGTTAAATCAAATTTATATTTGCGTAGATGTTTTCTCGTTGTTGATGTTATTGTTGTTGTTGTTGTACTCTACTCTCCCCTCCTGTTGTCTTTTTCCTGTTCCAAATTCTTTTTTATTCTTCATCAAATTCTTCTTCTTCAAATTCTTTTTTCCTTGTATTTTACCTCTTTCCATTTTTTTCTCTTCTTTGTCCATAACTTTCTCTTTTTTTTTCTGTTTTCTTTACTTCTTTTATTTTTTTCCCTTTTCCTCCATTTTCTTCCTTCCTTCTCTTACTCACTTTTTCCCCCATCTACCCTATCTTCTTTTTGTCACCCTCCTTCCTACTCCTTCTCCTCTCTCTCTTTCTTCTTCTTCTTCTTCTTCTTCTTCTTCTTCTTCTTCTTCTTCTTCTTCTTCTTCTTCTTCTTCTTCTTCATCTTTTTCTTCTTCTCCTTCTTTGTTTCCCCTTGTGGTTTTCCCCCTTTTTCTTCATTGTCTTGTAACTTAAAATGTCATTGATTTCATCTAAAAAAATATTTAGCACTACAAAGGCACTGCTCCAAATATATATATATATATATATATATATATATATATATGTATGTGTGTGTGTGTGAGTAAATATATATATATATATATATATATATATATATATATATATGTATAGCCTTCCGACAATTCACTTATTCCTGACTAAAATTGCCGCGTCTGGCACAGACTACACAGAGGAAATAGTATATAGCGGGAAAATATCAAGTTGAGAAGACGTATCTCGCTGTCTAGGAAATCAGCATCCGAAATATGAATTTTACTTAGACTTGAAAACTGTCAAATTATTGCAAGTGACATTTCAAGTCTGAGAAAGATGAAACCGCCGGCACGATGCCTGGTCCTGACGTCACTCTGAAAAGAATCTTTAAAAAAAGTGAGATTGAGAGTACAAACGAAAATGAGTTATTCAAAATGTCACCCCAGAGCTTTCTCTCCGGATATTAACAGTTTGGAGTGGGCGGTATGATTGTATGGTTATTAGATCTATCTGGACAATCTGCTTTTTATAATTCAATTCTGGATCATGTCACTTGTGCTTCCCCACACGGAGCAGATTTCAGATACTGGTTGGTGACCCAGTCATTTTAGACTGAATGGAACTCAATACAGAATTGAAAGCCAACGATTTTTACTATTATTTTTTTCATCTTAAATAAGGGTAATATTACTAATACTGTAACTATTATGCATTATGACAACAACAAATATGGCAAGTAGGAAGTTGAATGGTTGGAGCATTATCGAATCGAGCTGAAAAATGACCAACCGTAGCAATCAAGAAGGGCAAAGGTTCCATCCTTTTTTATAAGTGTACGTTTGTTTATTCATGTTTAATGGTGTCTTCCAGCACTCTTGACCATGCTGTTTTGTCTACAGACTTAGAAATTAGGGTGGGTACTTGAGTGGAGCCCTTCAAAATGACCTCTTCTGACTTTTGGAAAAAAGGGAACTCATTTGAGAGGTCTATTATAATCATGTAGATTCTCCCAAATCTATATATTTCTAGTTGTTGTTTTCTTTTGTTTTGTTTTTCACTATATTCCAGATGGTTTTTAGTGGAAAATACCGGTGATGTCATAAATAGAATTTATTCAGACTATATTTATTCTCCAGACAATTTTTTTTAGATTAAAAATCAGATGCTACGATTGTTCAATTATTGACACTAATTTGATAGTTTAAATCTTGCTCATCTCACCCAGACTTTGTTTTGGGAAAATCTATACTGAGGCTCATCTAGTAAAATCTTTTGTCTATTTTCTTGCTGAGACAATCAATTTTTTTTCTGTTATTTTGCTTCATCTGAAGAAATCTACATTGGTAAATTTCTATCAGAAGTTTTTTTAGAATAGAAAATACTGAACTTGATCCAGGAAAAGAATCCATATACACGTGCACACATATGCACAGACGCACGCACTGACGTATATATATATATATATATATATATATATATATATATATATATATATATATATATATATATATATATATATATATATAGGCTAGACAGCTTTACAGCTTTGTGCATGAAACATTAGAAAAGAATTTTCAAAAGATTTTTCGTCTCACTTCAGTCACCTATTTCCCAATATCTAAAAATGCAATTTGTGTAATTTTCTTCAGTGTTTTTCCCCGTTTTATGTATACTCTGTTATCATCGTACAATGTATAAATTGTCTCTTGTTTGAATCATCAGTTGTTTACCATGTAACTGTTTCGGGGATTTTAAAATCAAAACAGTTTATATCAACATAGCACCCCGGCAGTGTTAAACAAACACCATCTCCCTTTATTATCATATAGTTAATGTCATAGATGCAGTTCGTCATTTTATATTAGGTTTTATGTGTATTGTATATTGATATTATTTCATTCTATATATTTATTTATATATTATGTTACATTAATTTATTTCACGACATGAAACTTTTTACAAAGGACTTAAACAGTCAACATTCATCGGGAGAAAATTATTATTGAAAATTGTGAAATAAATCAGTTTCGTATTATATAAATATATATATATATATATATATATATATATATATATATATATATATATATATATATATATAACAACAGACTTAAGTCCATAAACGACTTTCCCATGTGTTTCCATGATGAACGTTATTGCTTTTATCTCTGCCATGGTTTACTGGCAAACTTTTCCATCTAATCCCTCTAACGCCTCTCTGTTCTTTTTTTATTGCTTTATTCTAAGGGAATGAATCGATAGATCATTCTATTTTACTTTCTTTTTTGCTGTCTCCCTAGCCCATCTTCATTTTTGTTGCTTAATCATTTCTTCATTTTATTTGAAAAATAAAGCTTTTTCTCCTCGTAGGGTTTCAGAATTATTAATGTACCTTCGTATATGTAAGTGTATAAAAACATTTACATACATACATACATATATTCATATTCAATGTATATATATATGTATATATATCTATATATATATATATATATATATATATATATATATATATATATATATATATATATATATGTTTGTTTATGCTGGCACTTGAAATTTAGGTAAGTATTGGCGATTCGTACCACCTCATGCATTTATATTTATGTATCGATACGTGTGTGCGTGTGGGCGGATCAGACCCTCAAATTGCTGTTCGGTGAGCTGCCCTACCGACGAAGTGACGGACGGGCGTCAAGACGCACAAAAAAAAACAAAGATAAATCCTCGTCTAGCAGGGAATGGACCATCATGATTGGATAGCAGAGGCTGTCGACTTACAGGATTGGAGCTACACAATCTTCCTGGTAACTTTCCGCGCTGAATCGAACAACAGAATCAGGTAGCGCCTCCTATCACCAGTTCTTTCCTTACAACGAATAAATCTGTTTGTCCCACGTGGTCCCCTTTTGGCCATCAGCAGGCCTCCGGCAGGCGTAGAAACCCTTCTAAAATCCTCGTCCGCTAGGCCAAGCCATAATGATGATATTGTTCCAAATCTGCATATGTTGAATACAATAAAACTCAGTTAATCAATGAAATAATGATTCAAATTAGCTGTAATTTTTGCTTCTCGCATGAAACCAACAGGACAATGAGATTTGGTTTTTAATTACTTCAATATTACCACCAATGATGTGAATATTTTCTCATTAGATGGTTTTATGATGCAATTTCAAAGCCAAAATTTCTTTAACAATGCCCCATAAAAGCAACCGTCTTTTTTTATAACAATTTAATAGACCATTATTTCAAAATTTTATAGGACTTGCCTCTGGTAATATTGTCATCGTCCCATCAAACTTGGGGCGCGCCTATTTAATTCCAATACAAATGGACCATCTATGGAGATTTTACATTGATTTATGATCGGATGTTATTTTGGTCGGGGAAACATGTTTGTCTTTTCTGTCATGGGTGATAAATTGATTGAACCATCGTCGGAAAACGTCAACAGAAACTGTGAACAAACCTGTCACCTTAACCATCAATATAGGTTTGCTTTATTTTCTTCATTCTCTTGGTAGGTCTGGCTGACAGGCTATGTATGTAAGAGCCACCTATACAGGCCACACCAACGGAGCTAGAGAACTGAATATCCAAATATTTACACCAAACGTTTCGTTTTTGTTTTTTGTTTTTTTAAAGGGGGGTTAATTGGTTAATTCATCCCCGTAAATAAGTTTCTAGCAGAAGTTCTCTTTGCAGTATAAGGTTTTGCTAAATTGACCCCTTTCTTTGTGTCCGGTAGCATTCACACTTATGTTTTCTTAGTGATCACTGATTCACTGACTGACTAACAAGACCTGTTTTATCTTATTTTTTTTATCTCCCCTCAGTTGGAAGCGGTATATGTATTCGTCCATGTCTGTCCGTATTTATGTTTGTCTGACCATAATATATCTCTAATTCCTGAATGGATTGCGGAGACATTTAGCGTAAGTATTAGCCACGGGCCAACGGGGATAAGAATAAATTTGAAGGGGCCTAATCCAGGAATTTCTTTTCCCCTAGTACTGTTTGGTTTTGACTTTATTTTTTCTCGTTACAACAATGATGATGACAATGACCACACCAAAAACCAGCGACGTCGTTCACTAATGATATTGAAATGTGTGAAATCTTATGACGAATTCACTCACATTTTCCCTCAACTGAGTTCGACTTGTTTTGCGAAAGTTTGCAAATCCTATTCACAGGGACTATTGATAGAGGACTTGATTGGAATACGTAGTTTTGGAACAGTGTTGTTTTGAGAAGTGAATTCTGTTTTGTTCTGTTTCAAGGGGGGTTGACACAGAAACGAAGCTCTTTGGTTTTATTTCTTTATTATGTCTGGCTTCTTGAATAAAATCTCCGTTGAACTGATTCGAAAAACATTGAGTAAAGGACAAAAATGCAATACGCAGTTCTCTCTTTCTATCAAAATAATTTCCCGTCGATTTACTTAAAGCCAAGCCTTAAAAAGGCGCCATCTTTGGCAATTCTTCAACCTCTTTTGTCTGGATGTAATAATGAAAATTACTGAATACAAAGCCACAATAATCAGTGCTGTATTAATCAAGACGCACTTGAGCCACAGGCCTCGGGCCCTCAGACTCTAAGGGGACCCACTAGGCCATGGCCTTAACGTTTATTTTTCTTTAGAAAATCTAGAGCCAATTTCTCAAATTATACAACAAATTTCATGGTAAATAGCAACAATAAATGTATTTTTTTCTTGATATATATATATATATATATATATATATATATATATATATATTATGAAGTACAAAACACAATACATATGTGTATGTTTGAAGTTGATATTTATTTGGAAAGGTCTCAATATATATTCATGTATATTGTAAATTTAATATCTACTTTATATACATACATATATATATATATATATATATAGAGAGAGAGAGAGAGACAGACAGACAGAGAGACAGAGACAGAGGCAGAGAGAGATGGTGGGGGGGGGTGCAAGTTGATCTTTGCTTAGGGACTCTATTAAGCCTAATCCGGTCTTGACAATAATGCAAGGTTTATTTACTAAATTCAATATTGTTTGGCACGAAGTCACAGAAGTCAGGAAAACTTTTGCCTCGAAAACATTTTGGTCTTTTATGTCACAGATAATAAATCAGCTGGCCTTTCTATCATATGTTACCAGAAACGGGAAACCAAAACCGTAGGTTCCTTCAGTTTTTAAGTGATTCTGTGAGTCTGGCTAGCTATCTGGCTAACTGGTCACTTATATATCATGTGCGCGAGCCAAACCAATGGAGCTAAAAGGCTTAACTTTTAAACTTTTTCTAGAAAAAAAATCCTTTACTTTTCTTACTTCCCCATCAGTCCTTTTGTTTGTTTGTTTTATAAAAATTCCCTCGAATTGGTTCCTAGTAGAGCAATTTCAATTTACAATGTTAATTCATGCTAAAATTCGGTCTTTTTTATGATATCTGCCAAATAAATGAAAAAGAAGTAAGCCATTGATCATCTGTTCTTCCAATGGTTTAATCAACCCCAACAAAATTTTTTTATAATCCTAAAGAAGAAAAGGCGTGAAATGCAAAGGAATTACTAGTTTGTTAAAAGTTGAATGGTTGTACAAAATAATAGAAAGAGCTTCATTGAAAATTAATAAAATCACAAACAGTGTGAGATTCATGTTTTAATTGGAAACTGGAAAAACCAACTGAACAACCGTGGCTATCAAAGATGGATTTTTTGATAGCGAGGGGTCGTTGTTTTTTTAAATTAAACTTTTTAGGCTTTTTCTGGACCCTATTCTGACGGATTTATTAACTATTCTCCTGAATCTAGATAAATTTCTACTCCTTTTTAGATGTTTCCTGTGGAAAACGCCTTTGATGTCTTAAAATAGAATTTATTCTGACAATATTTATTCTTACATGGATTTTTTTCCTTTTTTTGCATGACCACAAATTTTGACGCTACGGTTGTTAAATTATTGACTGTAAAGCAAATTTCGTATACAGTTCAATTAGCCGTGAGAGAAAGGCCGTGTAGTCTATTTGTTCAAAATTGCGTAACTGTTGAAGGTTCAAATTCAATTTGAATTCTTCTCCTTGTTCACACACACTCTGGAATACTTATTGAAAGACGATCGTTACTGAGGTGAGACGAGATTGTTTTGTAATCCACCTCTGATATCATAAATTGAATTCATTCCGACCATGTTTATTTTCCGATGGAACTCTTTTACATGGTTCAAAATTTTATACTATATTTGTTCAGTTATTGAATATAATGGTGAGTAATGTATTGTATTTATACTCATTGAAAACGTATCGTTCCTATTTCTATCGACTAGTTGATTGTTTTTTGGTTGTTTGCTGTTTGTTTGTTTGTTTGTTTTTCGAAAACGAAGATATGTTTCAAATCCTGTAGATAACCTAGTTTTTTTTTGTTTTTTTAAAATAGTGTTCCTTAATGTTGAATTTTTTAAAAAAACAACACAAAACGCAAAAAAACTCTAAGTTTGTTAAAAGTTGAATGGTTGAACAACAAAATAGAAAATTTACATTTAAAGGTCATGAAGTTACGAATATTCAGTTGTGATTCGTTATTATGCATAAATTAGAAACTGGAGTTATCTGTTTGTATATAGATTTATTAACCACGACTGATCGATTTCATTGTCTACCTGATCCTTCATCCAACAGAATTGCGTAACTTCTAGAACTGTTGAAGAATCAGGTTGAGTTTAGTCTATAACGATATTGAGACAATATTGTTCAGTAATCTGCCTCTTCAAACCACATTGATAAAAGAGTAAAAACTGCTACACAGAACCCTCATTAGGTTATGAACGTCTACCTGCGAGAGATATTTATGTACGATTCAGAAATCGGTGGTATTTGCTAATGCACACTTTTATCAACCATGTAAGATAGGCTGAACCAATATTATCTTGACACAATTTCAAGTTTACATTATCGCGACCATTCAGTACGTACATGCTTACGTCACTGGAAAATAAATTGCACGTCGACGATTTTTGCACAAACTTAGTACTGGAAATTAGAGGGAACACAGATCTTTAGCGCAACACGACAAGACTGGTTGTTTTCATTCTGCTGAAAATGATACGAAATGTTATAATCTTCAGGTAGATCTAGTCCTCTGATCTGGATTTGGTAATTTGTTTGAATATCAAAATCCCAGAGGTTTTATGTATTAGGTTTTCTAGGACAGACCCTGGTCTGTCCATATACTGTTGGTTTGTGCGATCGATATGCAATCTTTTCTGTAGTTCCCCGTGGATTGCACGACTTGTTGTGTACGACATTCTTGAGCAGAATCGGATAAGAAAAATCACTCGCCTCGAAAAGATTTCTTTGTTGATTGCTTATACGTTTAGTTTTGCGCTGAAAACAAAAAGTTTTTTGTTTTTTTTCATTTTTGATCTTTAATCTCTTGGGCTCAGGGGCTGCAATACGGGAGAGGGTGATTGTTTTCAAGCAGCTGGAAATAACATGAAACGTCATAATCCTATTAGAGGTAGATTTGGTTAGTGACTCAGTAGAAACTGTCTTTTAGCAACGTGCCGTGTTGGGGGTGATCAATCAGAAAATTGGAAAGAGGGTTGATCGATGAATAGTTTCCTTCTCGCCCCCCTCCCCTTGTTGGGGAACGATCACTAAAAAGTCCAAATTTTCAACAACTAACACCAAGCATGAACACTGCTGAAACAAGCCTAATGCCAAATTTATCATAAATCTGCATTGTAAATTGAACGCTCTTAAAATAGAATAAAGAGCGAATGCGTAAATTTTTAGCCTCGTAGCTCCTTTGCTGCAGCCTGTACGCATGACACATATGTACATTGCCAGTATGTCAGAATTACTTAAAAACTAAAGAACCCTATGTTATCTCAGTTGACAATTTTGGTAGAGGCTTATACTAACTAAGAGGGAAAAAAAGAGGGGTTGCCCCCAGCGAATTCCTAGGTCTCTTTCGATTGATTGTAATTCCTGATAACGCTGGAAAGGGCGCCCATTCTGCTATCAGATCTAGTTCTGTCTAGAAAATTGAGATTAGCTCCGCTTTCTTTCCCTTTTCAAAGAGTTTCAGGCCAAGTGAGTAATTCTTGCGTTCCTACGAAGATTTTAATTAAGATTTATCTCCACAGATCAGTACAAGTACCCAGCATTGCTTGAGTTTCAAAATATCCAAAATAAATACAATCACATCGAGAACTTTTGATTAGTGCAAGTTTTAATGTAGTGTGGTTAAGGTATTGCTGTACAAATTAATGTAACTGGATATATCACTGTCATTATTGTTTTGATATTATCCCAATTCATCGTAATTGCTGTTGTCTTCTATTGCAACTAAAAATAGGCTTATTTCCCTTTCAACAGGGAATAAATAAAGTATCTGCACAGATTGTAATAAAGAACTGTTTTGATCAGCGGTTCTCGAAAACTAAATTCTGCTCTTCAGAATTATCTAAATTTAGATACAAAATATTCAAACTAGCGATACTGAAGAGAAGTAATCAAAATACTCCAGGGCGTAATTTCCATATGACTATTACGGTAGGCAAATACAGTTGATTTCAGACTCTTCCAAACGAGCACCTTTGGAAAGGGTAATACATCGGTTGATTAGAATAAGCAAAAAGTTATGTCGATAGGAGTGCGCAAATCGAGCTTACAAGTGTATCATCTTCATCCTCATTTGGATTTGCTTCTCTTGGATTCGGATATCGAGTTTAAGAATTTGATTATTTTCAAATTGGCAAAGAAAAATAAGTAGTTCTTTCATGTGTTGAGAGTTTTTGAATCTGAATTTGTGCCACTGACGTGTGTAACAAAACGCATGTGTATGTGTGACAAAACGAGTTTTATCGTGAGGCAAAATGGGTGTGGCAGAACAGGGAAATTCAATATGCGTTGATGATTCGGAGGAGAGTTCGTTAGGCGAAATTCAAGCTGCCAATTTGATCTGGGTGATATTTTAGGATTTGTGATTAGAAATTCAAATCTAGAATATCAAGTACCTCCAAGGAGCGGGAATGAAACTTTATTGCTAATTAAGTAGGTAATGGGAAATATCGTTCAAATTGAAATTGACAGGTTGAAAAAACCAGGTTTGTCATAAATAGTAAATGCTTGCACCAGCCTTGGATGGAGAGAGAGAGACCGGGAACGCTGTTCGTTTTACGTTTGATGAACGTATTGTTCATCTTTATCGTTGCATCTTCCCTGCATCTCTTTCTCCTTCATCCCTTTTACCTTTGTTGCGTCTTCTTCTTTGTAAATTATACCGACAGTCTCAGGAACAGCGATCCAGATGTGACAATGTTACAGATACTGGAAGGGTAATATTGTCAGTTCTTCTTTGGAGTCTTAGATAAGAATTTTATTCAGGCGTGAAGGCTTTCCCAATACAAAAAAGAAGGAATATTCAGCCTAAGACTCTAAGATCCAACCTGCTGATTACACTAAAGATACTTCAAAAAGTCATATACATAGGCTAAATAGAAGAAGCATCTTCAAGTTTCAGGCTCCAAGTTTCAAACACCGAATCGTCTCACATCCTGAATGGATAAAAGCATTAGTTAAAAGTAATCTGATTCTCATTGCAAAAGGCAGATATGCGACACTACAAAGAAAATTCTACATGGACAGCAGAATGAGAACTATTTCCTCCCTTGGTTTGAATAAAGGATTATTTCGAAATTCTCTGAAGGGTACTGAATACAACGGGCATTTGAATATTTGAAGGTACATTGGCTGTAATAATGTAAGTAGTCCGAGTAATAAGTGTATAATCTTATTATAATCGACCAGTAGGCTGTTTGTGTCTATGGCTGTATTTGACAGCACACCGCAAAAACTACTTGGCATAACCCGATGAAGTGTAAGGATGTCGAGCATGTGTTGTTGTTAGGGAAGCAAAAGAAGCGATGCAAGGGAAGAAATTGATTTAAAGTTTGTTTTTTGTTTTATTTTCTGTTTGTTTTATTTCGTCTTTTTAAAAACAAATTAGTGAAAATCATTACTCGCATCAGAGTGTTTTTAATCTGATCACTCTCAATGAAAAAAGATTTCTTTTTTGAATTTTTAATTCAGTCAAATAATGATAATTGCTGATCTCAGAAAATCGGTAACAAATGAAGCTCTTCTTTCCTGAAAAAATGTTCCTCAAGATGAACCTTGATTAATCCTCTTTTCAATTCTGTTTTGGTTCGTTTTGTTTTGTTTTTGTTATTGCTACGGATCTCATTACCTTGTTGAATACAACTTTATACTTCTTCCAAAAAATCTCAATATCTGTACCGCATATCAATGAATCACTATTTACCTTCGCGTGTATTAGAACTAATTATATTGAAAATACATCATTTTTTGTTAAAAAAAACTCTCCATCTAAGATGATCCTTTCTGAAAAATCACCTAGAAAGATGGCAAAATGAGATTTAGGAATCGTTTCTCTTAAAATGACAACTGGATTCCCAAAAGAGAATTTTGGGGAATGGTGCTTAGTGGTGCACTCATACATATTTTCAAGGTTGTAGCCCCAAAAATGTGACTTAGAGAGAGAGAATGAAAGGTACACAGACTCTCAAAGAGAGAAGAATCTGTCGGTTGGGCTATTGTGGCAGTGCTGATCCCACGATTCTGGTAACCCTCCAGGACTCTACACAGTAACTCAGCGAATACAATTAGAAACTGTGGAGCGAAACTGTCACCAAAGCTGTCAACAAAGGTTTCTTTAGTTTTCAAATGATCCTTCCTGTCTACCGACGCGTTGGGGGTACGAATCACACCTATGGAACTAGAAGTTTGGGAATTTAAACATTTAATTCTTTTTACGTCTAGAAAAACTTTTTTTCCAAAATTGCCCCAGCCCTCAAAAGGTTCCCTATGGGGGTTCAATTTGCAATGTAAGTTGTGCCCTCAATGCTTGTTGGTCAGCTTCTTTTTTTCTTTTTTTTCCTTTTTTTTTTTTTAAATCAGACTTCTTAGTGATCCAACGAAAGGCGACAGAAGTAATTCATTCATTGAAGATCTTTTTTACCATTTTTTTAATTGATCACCCCCGGCCACCATGACACATTGGTCTGGTGACGGCCTCTTTCGAGTGACTAGCCAGATCTATTACTATAATTCACTCATACAAAAGGTATCTAGGGGATTAAGTGGCAGCAAGTGTGGTTGATATTCAAAAATTGTATGTGGATGGGATTCGTGATACTAGTTGGTTTTGATCGTGACATTTTGTTTAGTACCCTACGCATTGTCTCTGTTTTGTAGACGAATTATTTAACGTATTATTGATACTGGTTTAGCTGGTCACTCACGTGGTACAGTCACACAACCAACGTCTTCCGGCAGCATTGAAGATGATCATTTGAAAAATTGAAACATAAGGATGACCAACACAGGAGTTTTTTTTTGCTAGACATAAAGAGTTTTTTTATAGACAATAATAAGAAGTTTTCTGTAGACATAATAATAAGGAGTTTTCTATAGACATGATAACGAGGAGTTTTCTATAGACGTGATAATAAGGAGTTTTCTATAGACATGATGATAAAGAGTTTTCTATAGGCATAATAATAAAGAGTTTTCTATAGGCATAATAATAAGGAGTTTTCTATGGACATAATAATAAAGAGTTTTCTATAGATATAATAATGAGGAGTTTTCTATAGTCATAATGATAAGGAGTTTTCTATAGACATGATAATAAAGAGTTTTCTATATACATAATAATAAGGAATTTTCTATAGACATAATAATAAGGAGTTTTCTATAGACATAACAAGAAGGAGTTTTCTATAGACATTGTAAGGAGTAACTTTTCTAATTTCCAGCTTTTAACTCTATTTTTTACGGTCTGTGTACGCATATATACATAACTTGTCGGTTCCAATTCAAAATTGAAGAAAGCTATGTTGGTGGTTTTTTGCCGATGATTTTTTAAACGAAATCCTTGGTTATTGGAATAAAAAGTCATAGGAAAAAAAAACAGTTTTGGCTTCCGACAAGAAGAAATAAAGTATTTGATTTATATTTATAAATTGAATGATATTTCAGGATACCTCTCAACTGATAATACATGTCTTGTAATACTGAAAACGCAATTTATTTGATATCGAATGAGTGTGAAAATATCACGTTTTATTCCGGAGTTTTACAGTAGGAAAAGTAAAAATAAACAAGGATATTTATGGGTCTCATCCATAGGCAATATAAGTCGTACACATAACAATGTCAATGTATGTGTGGGTGTGGGTGTGTGTGGTTAGAATTGGGGCTAGGACTAAAAGACAAATAAAAGCCACAATTTGGTCAAAGAAAGATGCCACCAGAGATAAAATTCAAATTCAATTCATAGTTAATGAGGTAAATAGTATTTTAAAAGGTAAACGTGGTTCTTCATCGAACAATACAGAAGTTGCAATGGTGTTCCCTTTAAATACTTTATAATAAGTAAAAAAAATCTATATATTAAACATGCTTCCTATTTATACAATGATTTAATGGGTTTTTTTTTCTTCTTTCAAGCAACACATTCAATGATTTATAATGTTGGATGACTTTTTTTCTCTCTGACATTTGACTGTGGCTTTTTCCCTCTGACTTTCCCTTCGGCATTTTCCTGGAAAATTATTAATGTGACTCTTTTCCTCAAACGTTTTGCCACGGATATTTTTCTGTGACGTTTTATCCGAATGTTTTATTCCTGTGACTTTTTCCCTATAATCATATTCCTATTCTTTTGTTCCTATAATAGTGTTTCGTTTCCCATACTCACTGAATCGTCCAAAATTCTGAGATGATGAGTTGTTTTTTTTTTCCTTTGAATCATTCAGACTCTTCTCTCATGAGACGATCAAAATTTGAATTATGGAGAGTGGAAGGGGCAGAGCATTTAAGGAAAAGTAGAAAACTGAATAAAAAAAATTGGTAAAGAGAAGAATAATTCATAAGGCAGTTCTGTTTCTTTCATTGCTGCCTTTCAAACTCATTTGCCAAGAACAGTTCCAGGCCATCCAACTTTCTCGTAAATATTGAAACTGTCTCCGAAGAATTATGCAGTTGTATTCACCGATTGAACGTAATCTTGCACAATGATGAAAGACAATTAAAACCAAGATAATTCAAGAATTAATTTGTTCGTCCGTCTTGCGGAATAATTTTTCTATTAGAAGGAAATCGTCCAATGAAAATTAGTCATTTCAAGAAGAGTGCTTAGATGGAATGTTTCCAACGCCATTGTCCGAAGAAGAAAAAACCATAAACTCAACAGAAATATTTTCTTTGTTTTAAAATGTCGGAATTCAAACGTTTCTTCTCGTCTAAATTATTCATTAAAACCAAATGCAACATTTCTTATTGTTTGCTTCTGTTTTTATTTTTGTTTTTTGATTTTCAAACCCATCAACGGAATTAATTTATTTTCAGTTTTTTCTCAAAACTTTGTCTATGCAAAAATAGGAACAGAACTACGCAAACCAAAAACTCATTAAAATTGTGTTTTATTCAGTTGTTTGCAAATATCGGAATTCAGCGTTTCATTTCGTCCAAATTATTCAATGAAATCGAAATTCAACATTTTTATAGATTCATTTTTCTTTTCATCCTCATCAATGATATTATTTCGTTTTTGGTTTTTCACAAAACTTTGTCAATGTAAAAATAGGAACCAAGATGAAGAAACCAAAAATAATTGTCTTTCAATTCACTTGTTTGCCAATATCGGAATTAAAAAGTAACCTTTTGCCAAAAATATCCATTAAAGGCCGGATTCAGTTTTTAATAGATTACTTTCCTTTTTCATCAAAGGGAATACTTCGTTTTTCGGTTTTTCACTGAATATTGTCTATACAAAAACAGGAACCGGCATAAAGAAAAGTAATATCTTAAAATCAATCACTTCAACTGAGTGCCGTTTGTCGTGGCCAAACAAAGTCATTTCCAATCTCTTATTTCATTTATTTTTTCTTGGATGAAATGAAACAAGATGAAATCTGCTGACCCAAAACTTTTCTCTTCGAATCATCATAAACTAATGCGTGGAAAACATGATCCATGATCCCATTAGTTACCATGGGAGTTTTGTCGCCCATAGCTCCAACCATCCTTGGATATCCTAAAAGATACGATGGGACAGACCTTTGGCGAAATAAAATACTTAGCTGGATACCTGGCGGTATGTAAGTGACTGTATAAAAATGGTAATCCTATAGATTAGCGTCGTGAAAATGCAAACTATTGAAACAGCATATATATATATATATATATATATATATATATATATATATATATATATATATGAGCACTCTTTAAGTGAGGTAACTCATCCACTGTAAGCTTATGCAATGCTCTTCGTTAGGTATGGAGCATTCTGGTGGAAGAAGGATTTCTGTGTAAATGAATGTATAGCTTAAATTCAGCCTTACTGACTGTACAGTTCCGTAGTCGGTAGGATATCGGCGTGCAGGTCTAATGTGAAGGTTTCAGTTCTGCCTCGCGGTACTGGGTGGGTAATGGAAAGTCTATAGCCACACTGAAGAGATGTAATACATTGAAACAGCTGTCTGTGGATGACACAATAATATATATATATATATATATATATATATATATATATATATTACTTTATTACCAATCATTTTTTATTTACTTTTGCCCACTATTTTTCGTAAATTAAGAGGATGAAATAATCTTTTTTAATTTCTGGCACAGTTTAGGGAAAGTGGTCCCGATTGTAAAGTTTCACCCTTTTGCTCAGTCGATTTTAAAATTGGCGAATGATTATTTTTAATTTCAAATTAACAATTTGAGTCATCCAAAGCAATTGCAATATAATCTAGATTCAAGTAATTACTTCGGTTTTTCTTTCTTTCACGGAAGATGGTCCTGATTCTGAAGTTTCGCATCTTCACCCACCTGATGTTAAAAACAGCTCACAAGTAACAACTGTTTAATAATCAAATCGATTTATACGTTGTCTTCTGTGTTTCTCGCTTTTGTTTTCTTATTTCTTTTCAATAATACGTCGTTCTTACCATCGAGTAATAGATAGATAGAAATCAGCTACTACATAAATGCATAAATAGGTACCAGAATAGGAATCAGATATTCTTCAAGAAAAGCTCAATCGAATCTTTTGAAAGACCAAGGGTTGTCGATGTGCAATCAACACTGCTCCTTATTTTCAAAAAATATCAATACCGTTACATATTCGTATCTTTGATAGGAAGGGGGCGAGTAAGAGCCGAAAATCTTAGAGAGCTAAAAGTAAGACAGGGAAAGAGGGATTAAGACACAACCTTCCCTCTAAGAGAGATACTATTTTCCAAGCATCAACCAACTGCGACAAAAAGTGGCCACCAAAATTTGACCATTTTCGAATAAATTAGAAATCTACCATACCCCTCCGCAAAAAAAATATATTTTTGGAGATGAGTTTCAGGAAAATTCAAAAGAAATGATTTATCAATTGATCACCCCTTCTCCAATGTTTTAATTGATCACCCCAATGCGACATGCTGTCAAAAAATGTTGGTCACGTGACTATTTCTATCAAATGACTGATCTATCAATTGTTCACTTTACTCGATCTGTTATAATCCACTTCCAGTTTGCTAGGCACGTCGAAACTCCAAAACCTCCTTAACCGTATATTTTGGGAACACTTGTCCGTTGCCAGCATCTCCCGATGCTGAACGAGGGTTAGCAATCTCACAGATTGAATACAGAGTTGTCCATCTCCTATATCAGTTGACAACCAAGGCTGAAGAACCAAGCTGGCTCTGCTATTTACCCATATCTAGGACTGAGAAAAAAATGGATCTGTGCCCTTCCAAAGAGCATCAGTGCAAACTGAACAAAAATTGCCTCAGCCTTAATTCGAACTCAGTTGGCTGATTCCATTGTCCGAGCTCCTGACCTTTTGACTACCTGCACCTCTTCTTATCCATGGAAAGTTGATGTTTTTCGAGACTCACCCAAGTTCCAGACCTCGTAATTCGATCATAATATAAACTGAACTGTTGATCTTATAAGATTAAATTAACATTGACCCTTTGGGCTATCAACCAGAGAAAGTTTATGGGATTTGCAACGGGAATAACATGAATCTTTGTCCAAATCTATTGTCCTCAAATCTCTGAGAACCTCTCAATTTCTTTTCCACTTCAGGTGAAACGACTGCACGCCTTCGTTTGTCAGCTTGTTTTTAATTTCCCTCGGGCATTTGCTCTTCATGTTGCCGTATATCCAGATACTTTTTTCCTCCTTAAAATGAACTCAAGATATTTTCGGTTTTGTAATTGAATAAATGTTTCCATTGCAGATCGAATCATGACTCTTAGACATAGATTTATTTTCTTATAGTTCCTGTCATTTATCTATGCAAACTGAAGTTGGAAATGGCACATGCATTTACGTATATTCGTCTGTCAGTCCACACAATATGCGCATAAGTTCTCAATGACTTTCAATGGCATTTGGTCGATGGGTCAGTCAGGGGCTACGGATGAAGTGGTCAAATTTGGGATTGGGCCCAGAAATTTGTCACAGTTGCATTCCCCTCATCGTAGCTATGTTTCTTAATAATATCTCCAGAAGTTCACAAGCGATTCGAACCTGTTGAGAAACATTTTAAAAGTCAGACTTCTTTTATTCAATAAAAATGCCTCTGTAGACATATCTGTCATGAGTGTATGGAAACTCTTTGGTTCGAGGAGTAAAGGGCTTGATTTGCCGGAAAGTTACACGGTTTTGCCCGATTTACATTGATTTGCCCGAATTTGGGTGGTTGTTTGCCCTTTGCCCTGACCCAGACGCCTTTGAACTCCGTATACAATTGACATGAAATATACGTTCTCAATATTCCAGGTGATAAAAATGTATGTATGTAAAAATGATAAGCTTATCAGTACCTTGAAGCATTTACTGGGTGTATTTTTTACCGAGATTGATCTATATTTCTGAATTTTTTAGATGAGGCATTATTATTATTTTTATTATCATTATTCAATCCCAGTGTGAGACAATTAAAATGCTACTAATCCTAAGAGGGTAGTGCGGTCAATATACCCCTGTCAGTTAAATAAAGGGTTCGGTTCGTTACTTCCCCACACCTACCAGATGATACCTGATGGAGGCCGTAGAGTACAACGGCCGAAATGTTGTATGAAAAACAACCAAGATGAGGATAGTCCGAATAATAATAGAAATAATTGATCTATATGTTTCAGTTGATAGCTCCCAAATTTGCTCCATCAATTTATTTTTCGCCCAAGATGATTTAAAAGTATCCAAGTTATTCAAAAAGCTATTTATGTTCGTACTTTTATTTACATAAGAAACTATACAAGTACTTCAAAATTTGGGGGTAGAAGAAAGAATTTGTTTTTGCAACTATGGTTTTACCTTTCTGGCACTCCGCAATCAGTTATTACATATCAGGGACTCCATACATACTAAATTCATTCCTTCCCATTAGCAAAATTTCTATTATAATCATTTATAAAATCCTGTATTTCTTGGTTATTAAAACATTGATATATTTAATCATATCATTCCTGGTGCGGTAAAAAAGATTAAAAGAAAGGCAGAAATGATAAGACAAACATTTTGAAAATATTTGCACATCTTTATAAATCGATTAAATTTTGAAAATCTTGATGGAGATAATATTTATTTATCAAATAAAAATGCCCCTATGAGCATCTCCGTAAACAATTTACAATAAGAATACGAATTCAACGTTGAAATATGCATTGATTCAAGTTATAAAAAATGCATGAAACTTAATAAAAGAGAATTACAAGTTTATTGGTTCAGCAAAACATTTACCAGGTACGTTTTATTTATTCATTTTTCCTGGATTCTTCTCTATATTTCAACTGATAAATCCCCAGATTGCCGTATCAATTTATCGTCTATCCAAAATGAGGTAAATTTATCCAAGTCATTCTTATCTTCGTGGATGTTTTTGTCTTACTGAATACAAAATATCTACTGTATGACTTTTAAAAAACCATTTGAAAAGTTGACTTACAAAGTGTTTTTGTACAGTTTCGTTTTTTCTGATTTATGACATTTATTCCGGATCCAACCATAGAATTAAGAAGTAAGTGTGTGTGTGTGTGTGTGTGTGTGTGTGTGTGTGTGTGCTATTTATCTACTGTCCCGCCACAGCAAAATGTGACACATGGTCGAGGCTTATCGTGGGGAGAATAGGAGAAACCCTTCCAAAAATGACTTCAGCCGACGCGACTTTGATTGCCTAGTGACCGTAGAAGCTAAAACAACCTCCGTCACGAAAGGGTCCACTTTGGGACCTGCTCCACTACGTGCAATGGAGCAGTGCTGTCCCGGGGCAACAGATCCCCTGCAGCTGGGCTAAGTAATAATAGGAGAGCCCAAGGACGAGTCCAAAGGCTCCCCGATGCGCGTAGTAGCCTCAGTAAAACCTCATTAGCTAAAGCATTGCTCAGGCACACTTGGTGTTTGATACACACGCCTTCTCCGGCCAATTCGGCAGGCAAGTGTCAGTATCGACTGCTCGATCTCTTTCAGGGAACAGATACTATTGTTTGATCCCGCCGAAAAGGCCAGAAAAAGGTGTGTGTGTGTGTGTGTGTGTGTATATTTATGCGCCCATATCACTCAACAACAAACCAATGTACGTTGTTTATATTCGCAATTTACATTAATCAGACCACCAAGTATTGCTGTATCAGCTTTGAAGTTTGTTTGTATCGGCTGTTTTTAATGAATCTAATGTATCGTGATTACTCACCAACTGGCCATTGCACGAAGTTGACATTTGTCAGATATATTAGTCAGCACACAATACAGTGCAGTGTCGAGTTTTCAGATCAGTGGCTTCGGAGATTTCCAATGAAGATACATTTTAGAATCACTGATTATAGATCCATAATCAAAAATGATTGATTTAAATCTAGATATATAAAGTATCTAAATTGTCAAGAGCTCTGAATTTAGATATAAAATATCTGAATTGTCAGCAGCTCTTGATTTAGTATTAGCCAATAGCTATACATTTATATTTAACGTATCTAAATTTCCAATAGCTTAGAATTTAGAAATAAACTATCTGAATTAGCAATAGTTCTAAATTTAGGTATAAAATATCTTAATTGCTGATAGTCCTACATTAAGACATAGAGTATTTAAATTGGCAATGGCTCTGAATCTAGATACAGATTATCTAAATTGGCAATGGCTGTACATTCAGATATTAAGTATCTAAATTGGGAATAGCCCTGAATTTAGACAGAAAGTATCTAAATTGGCAATAGTTCTAAATTTAGATATAAAGTATCTAAATTTGCAATAGTCCTGAATTTAGATGTACAGTATCTGAATTGACGATAGCTCTGAATTTAGATATAGAGTATTTAAATTGGCTCTGGCCCTGAATTCAGATATAAGGTATCTGAATTGGTGATAGCTCTAAATTTAGATATGGAAGATCCGAATCGCCAATTGCTCCACATTTAGGTATAAAGTATATCAATCTAAGCAACCGAAATAATTTGAAGCTGTATTTTTTATTTTATTTTACATGACAATTATGGTAGGCTGCTCCATACATCATAATGTCCGGTCCTATACAAACATAAACCTTTAGAAGGGACACTGCTCTAGTTGATCTGATATAACTTTTGTTAACACTCAAATAAGATGTACTACCACTTTATTCTTCGTTGGCTAGTGATTGCCGTTTTAGTAGAAGGATCAACGAAATACAACAAAAGTCTCTAGTTGGTGGTTAATGGGTCCTCGTTCTGTTCGAATATTTTGTTTCAGGGAGAATGAGAAGATGAACGAAGGATGGTGTTACCCCTTCACTCGAATCATCTAAACGTACGGACGGACGGGCGGTGGGACCCGGTTGGAATATGAGGCTCACGTTTTTGTTGATGCTGACCCAACAATTTCTCTCATAGCCTTCCTATCTGGCCACCATGGTTAATTTGGTCGCTCTTTTATAAGTATCCACGGACGAAATCACGTAATCATACGTAAATATGATTCACGTGCTTTGCTTCCATCTAACCACGTTTATTACAGGCGTTTTAGATTAGTATGCACTAAGCGTTTAAAACACGCCGTTGAATATATAACATTATTTACTAAGCATATTTTAGTCTTGCGCTATCAAATAACTTTGCACCCAGTTGGGATCGAACTTCATATGAACAGCGATGGTTTACGAGACTAGTTAGCTAACCACTGATCACAAGAGGACTTTCTCTGGTTTCACTGCGTATGAATTATGATTCTCTTTAGTGAACCTCACTCAAGGCTGCTTACAGTATGTGGTGCTTCTAAGCAACTGCCCATCCAGGTACTAAGTAGGTTTCATTCATCTTAATGACTGTCTATCCATCTACGTAATCATTTATTTATCTATTGTACACACTGGCTACACCAATGGAGCAAAGAAAGTGGAAATTTCAGCATTTTCTCCCAGGGAAAACGTATCTTCATAGAACTTTCGCAAACCAAAAAAGTTTCTACGGGGGTTTATGATGTGATTTAATGCAAAATCGGTTCCCTATTTTGTCCAGTGTTCATGCATGTCTATTGGGGAAAAAATTGGATAATTTAGTCATCAGCCTATAAGAAATGGCAAGATGAGAGATTTATTTATTGATCAAACAATTTTATTAATTTTTGATTGAATGACTCCAACACGGCATACTGCCAAAATCCATTGGTCACTTGGCTGTTTCTATCAAGTGACTAAGCAAACTTTTATTGTTTTTTGTTGATTTTTTTGATTTTTTTGTTTTTTATTATATTTTTTCTTAATACGAGACAGGTTCTCCAGATAGAACAATGAGCGGGAAAAGTTTACTAAAAGAAGAGAAAAACAATTTTCAGATTTTAGACTCGGTGCCTTTTGATTGTGAAGCTGATCATGTTAGCATGAGTTCAAAAAAGAATCTTCCTTTTGAAGAAACTTTTCAAAGAATTCTAAGCATAAAAGATATTTTTGAAAATACACGAGTCTTCCTATTAGGAAATACTGACTAAAACTTGGGAAAATTATTCAGCTTCTGTAAACACAAAAATCCAAAATATAATTCTTTTTTTTTTTCCATTTGGCATTTGCTGGTTTTTCTGCTCGATTTTTTAAAATTCTTTTGTGTTTTTTTTTTCTTTTTTTTTCAATTCTCTTTTATCGCTGAAAAGGAGAGACGGTTCTTCCTTCTCCTTTCTAATCCACTTTCTTCACAAACACTAATGAGCGTGACTTAATATGCTATCTGCTCTTTTCACTCGTCGTCTATTTTGCATTGGCTTAATCGTGACGGACTGATCTCGTATTCGTGTCTTTGTTGTTCTGTGGATTTGAAAAATAACACATAACTTTGGATACTTGTACCGTGTCTCAGTTCGCTACTATCTGTTGTTGATGGGTAATCTCATGCCTTCACTCTAATCATGACATTCTTGGGTGATGCAACGTCTTGCTAGATGTGAATTACGGGCAAGCTCAGTCATTGCGAATACAAACTCTCAAAAATAACTGGGTAACTGCACAGGAGAGTATTCATGCATACTAGGTTAAGTCATTTCTGATTGGTTGACAAGTAACATTAAGGCAGAACAGCCAGAGATATCCCACATGACGGGATACTTTGAGATGAACTTACTATACAGTCTCTCTCTCTCTCTCTCTCTCTATATATATATATATATATATATATATATATATATATATCACATGGGTGAACGTTCATGATATTCACATGGGTGAATAGGACTGACACGAACAGCAACTCACGTCAGTTGTTATACTTACTGATCCCTCATCATTAAATATGTTTTTGGTAACGTACTTAGGTAAACTTTGTTTAAAAAATTGAATAAGTATAGTATAAAATAAAATCCGTATACAATGCAATATGATAATACTCTATATAAGATAGCAAATTATATATATTATGACATAAGCTATATATCAAAATCATAACTGAAAAGGGGAAAGTGTTTGATCAATACTGCTGGAGAGTCATGTTTACATCACTGTTTTGTTTCGTTTTTTTAAATCCCCGAGACAGTTACATGGTAAAAAGTTGATGATCCTAACAAAAGAAAATTTGCGCATAATACCATAATATCAAGGTATACGCAGAAAGAAAACACTGAAAAGAATTACATTAAATGCATTAACGGATATTGGGAAATATGTGTCTGAAGTGACACAAAAAGCTTTTCTGAAAAATGTTTGCGATAGTGTTTAAAGCTTTGAATTTTTCAAGACTGTATATATATATATATATATATATATATATATATACATATATGTCGCCTGATGAGGCCAAATGAGGGCAGAAACATGAGCTAGTTTGTGTAGCGAATCAAAAATCTATTTAATTTATTTCCAGCTATACTCTAAAACAACTCAACTCCGTGAGTAAAATGTTGTATGTATCGAGCACTCTATGAAATAAATCCATTACAGTTCAGAAGTGGCTTTATATTATTGATATATCATTATATTATTTCATACTGCTAGCCTGATTTGTACGACATATACTGTGTGTATATATATATATACATATATATATATATATATATATATATAGAGAGAGAGAGAGATAGAGAGAGAGAGAGAGATAGAGAGAGAGAGAGAGAAGTATGTCTATGCTTCTGCCAACCACTATCAATTCCTGATCATTAAATGACGGAGGTGAATAGAAAAATTCGAAAAAGAATCGCTGATTAGGTAACAGCCGATAAAAATATAAATTTGGAGTGATCGATGATTTATTTTTGCCAAAATTTTTCTTTATTGGATGAAGCACGTGATAACAGATAACTCGAATTAGTTATCAACGAATGGAAAATACATCTCCAAATCTTGTATTCCACATTTTGTCATCCACTTTATCTTCTGTTAATCTAAATTTCGAAACTCCGTCGATAAAATAAATAAGATTCGTTGTTACGTAAAATTCTCTAGAAAAACGACGGAGCCTTATTATTTGCACGCCGTTATTGAAGGATAAGGCTCGGGTAACTTTCAATTATTGAACGTATTATAAAGATCGGTGTCCTCCAGAGAGGATTAACAGGAAGAACCAGTGGGTTCTCTTCATGATTCTAAGCTGCTTACAACATATGATAATTTGCAACGGTCTCTCATCTGTTAGTGATCAGGTAAGACGTTGCTTAATGTCGGTGATCCTTCGAGAACCAATGAATCCAACACGATTTGGTCGTAACAAATGAAAGCTGTTATGGAGACTAAACAAAATTTGTGAGTTGATCAAGATTAAATCTTGGAGTGTCCGAGGATTTATTTTTGAAATATCTTTTCTCTCTCGAATAAATCCAGAGATAACAGATAACGCAAGTTTGTGCTTAACAAATGCAGAAGATATCTTTAAATCTTGTATTTTGTATTTTATAATCCATTTTTATCCTCTGTTTATAAGAAAAAAATCAAAACTTTGGACATAAAATTAACGTGATTCGTTGTTACGTGAAATTCTCTAAGAAAAAAAATAGCTATTATTCTTAATAGCATGTCATGAGAAGAGAGGCTGGTGGAGATAGCTGTGAAAAAAGGTAGTGAAGGAAAACAAAATCTTTACCATAAACAATGGCTTTATTCCACTTAGAAATAAGACACAAGGGAATAACAGCAATCAGAATCAGTGTTTTTATATCTGCACAGGATTATTCCCAAACTACCACCCAGAGATCCACCAGGAAGGGTAGTTCAATACAGTTTAAGTAAAGCACGCTGATTTTGCTAGACGCTGTTAATGAGCTAGATACCCATTAGATCTCCCAGTATAGGTATCAAGTGATATAATACACTGGCTGAGTTACCCAGTGTTACCTGGGAAAATCTCTCAACATGACTGCACTGAGAAGCAAATGATATTTTTTAAAATTTCATGAAAACGCCTGTTGGATATGATAACTTCGAAGATTGATTATTCAGAGAACTGAGAATTCGTTTAATCAGTTTGGGGTTAGTATTCGCATGTCAAAGTTCAATATCAGATTTAGATTCAACCCATGTATATGCTCACTGTTTTGGGTTTTGCGGGGGATGTTGTTTGTTGTCTTTTGGGGGGGATAAAGATGTTGTTTTATTGCCAGTTTAGGGTTAGTTTCTTGGAAAGATTCCGGAAAACTATTATTAGCACTGATAGAGAGGAAAATTCATGTCCATGGTCACCTAAGACGAATGGAAAGTAAGGGTGCAGTTCAGTATCATAATTACATCGTAAATAGAACCACTTCTTATAAAACTTTTAAATGCGTCTCTTCTCAAAACTGACATATTTACGGAACATTTGAAGATCTAATAAATTGAAAGCACTTGGAACTGAGAGAAAAAAGTAAAATTATCTCCAGCAGGTCTGAACTCGGTACACCGACTGTATTTACTGCCTTTCTAAACCCTGAGATATTGTTGCTCTTACTGATTTCTTTAGCGTTGCAATTAGTTTTTATTATATGAACACGAACCCTAAAAACGTTTTATAAAATGTGTTGTAAGTGAATCGGATCTGCCTTTGATTTCCTCTGTGATACCTCACCGTTCGAAACGACACACATCACAAGGCTGACCCATGCAGGCCAGTGTTTAACTTTGAATATAGCATAAGCACTGAGACAATGAGAAATTCACATCTATGTTCACTCATAATGAATGGAAAATAAGGTTGCAGTTTAGCATTAGAGCTAAGATGTAAATATGAACCCCCTCATAAAAATTTGAAATATTTCCTTTCTAAACCTGCAAAATTTCCAGAGGGCGAATAAACCCTTTTGATAGATAAAAAATAAACGATATTTAAAGAAAAACCTCAAAAGTCAGCACATTACATAATATAGACCCACCTAGGATTACATTACCATTGAGAGGAATAAAGAAAACTTTCTCTGGGTTTGAACTTGGTCTACGGATTCAATTTTTCCATTTTCGCTGGATTTATCCAAAAGAGAAAAATGTGTGCCGCTGGTTTTAGATATTGCCCGAAAGTGAGGGTCTAGTTTAATATTATAACTACATAGTAAATAACCCCCCACCTACAAAAAAAAGGTATTTCGTAAGAACTGACAAATTTCCATGATGTTTGAAGGTCATACAGTTTGGAAAAAAAAGCTTACCCCTGCCAAAGTTCGAACTTGATATGCCAATTCCATTTTTGATGCTTCGACTATTTGGTTATTAAAATGCTACGATTTATGAATCGCTGCCTAAAAATGTTTTCAAAAGGCATTGTTAGTAGGTTCAGGTAGATTACGTTAAACATCCTGGACAGTGCAGATTCCAAATATATATTATATTTTCATTTTGTGTATTTAACGCAAATAGTTTTTGAGATGAAAAAAGAATAAAAAGAGAAGGTATTATCGGAAAGACTTGTTTTCTGAGAGGCGAACCCACAGATATTGAAAATTTTTATTCTGCAAACTTCGACTCAAGATGCATGCCATAGATAATTAGAGACCTGCTGATTTTGCACATGTTTTTGTTTTTGATCTGTGATGTGTAGTTCCATACATATTGAAGAATAAACGTACACATACACACGTTAGTACTTTATAACGTTGATACAACAGAGACTGAAAAACAATTTGAGTTGAATACCAGAACAGGTATTGTTATTAGATCCTTAAATACCTTGAGTAAGGTGAAAACCCAATGATCGCTACACGAGCCTCTCTGTATGATCCCAAACTGCTTTCAACACCTCGTATACCGAGATGGTCACTCATCTGGTAGTGACCAGGCTCGACGTTGCTTAACTTCGATGATCGTAGGAGAGCCAGTTTGTCAAACAAAATTTGGTCCTAAGAAATAAAAACAGGAATGAAGACTAAAGAACATTCGAGAGTCGATAAAGATTAAAATTTGGAATGTTCGTGGATTTTTTATTTTCAAGTCATTTTTTCTCTCTTGGGTAAAACGTGTGATAACAGATAACACAGGTTCGTTATTGACAAATGCAAAAGATATCTTCAAATCTTGTATTTTACGTTTTTTCATCCATTTTTATCTGCTGTTAATTGAAATTTCACAACTTTGGTCATAAAATAAAAATGATCCGTCCTTACGTAAAATTCTCTTCAAAAAATAATGTTGAAACCTCATTGCACGCCATCTTTAACGTCAAATCCTCTTCGGAATGACGATGAATACTTATCGCACGCCATAAAAGCGGGAAGGGACTGGATCACCATTTTGGTATTCCGAAGGCTTTTTATACGAACGCCCTACTTTTGAATGGCAGCGGCCAAGTAGGAGATTTGAAAGCCTCGGCGAGTGTCTTGGCTCTTTGGGGGACCTGTTCCAACGTTAAGTGAAATTAGTCATTGCATAATATCAATAGAACTGTCGGAGGTGAATTGATATTTATAGATTTTTTTTTTTTTGTCATTTTTGGTTTTTGGACATTTTGACTTTGTTACAATAGTATCGAACCAACGTAGCCACGAAAGCTGGTGACAGGTTCTATCCTTATCTATATGTTTGTTTGATTGTTTATGTGTGTGTGGGTGAGTGTGTGTGTGTGTGAGTGAGTGTTTTAGCACTACGCATCAGTGTTTTGGCATCAGTGCTCCACTAAACCCCTTCTAAAAATGTATCAGCTTTTTTCACCTTTATTCTGACGGGTTTATTAATAACATGTAGATTCAGGAGAATCTTATCGTGTTTTTAGATTGTTTCTAAATGTTTATTTTTTTTTTTTTTTACTCTACTTCAGTTGTTTTCCACAGAGAAATGCCAATGATGTCAGATTCAGTGTCAGTATTGTGCCGGTTAATAAGCTATCATTTTTGTTCTGCTAACATTCATTTAGGGCCCGAGGGGTTGGGCACTTCTCAAATCGCCCGTAGCCTTTCCTTAGCTACGTCTCAAATCAGAGGAAATTTATATCAGGTTCCTACTAAGAAATATTTACCGTCGGTATTTTTTCCTGTTATGACAAAACTTCGGGAAATGGCCCAATATTCTCTAAGAGATGTGATTCAAATTGATAACAACTTTGTTGATAGCTACTGACTTTGCCCCACGGGCGATTTGTCTTTTTCAGTTTTGAGTCGATTAATGGCATTTCCAAGGATTATCATTTATTCAGTTCTTCTGAAATTACTATTAACATTGGCAATTAGATTCGTGAACGTGTTGTCAAATTCCAGTCCAAGTCAGAGGCTGCAGTTTTTTCTATTGTAACAACAAGGATAATCCTCACCTGATCGTTCTCAGAAACCTGTTTCTGGATGTGATTGTCGTCATGAGTTTGAGATGGAGGGAGATAGAGAGGAAAGAAAGAGGAAGAAAAAAGGAGAGAGATAGAGTAAATATTCTTCGTAGTTTATGGACCTATATTCTTTTGAATATATTCAATACGTAAGTTGGAATAGAGTCATTCCAATATCAAATCACCCGATTTTAGGAAGTTTCCTTCGGGTGACTCTCTCAGATCAATGATTACTGCATACACATGGCCTGATATATCATAAATGACTGAAAAATATAAAAGCTTTATCCAACATACAGTTTGAGCAAAAAGCTTTCGAAGTAGGCATTGTCCTCTTACGTTTGGGATTTTCGGCATTTTCATAGACTTGAAGGAGGAAAAATGCGTGAGATACACTGATCTGATAACATTTTCTAATTATTCAAAAAGAACTAACCCTAGGCATGTGTTGGGGTTTTGACAGAAAGGCTCGTTCGGCAAAATGCATTAAATTAAGTAAAATTTCGTAGATTTTTAATTTCAAAACTTTTAGAGGCATAGATTGATAATATTTTGGATTTCACCATAAGTTTCATCTCGGGACACCAGTGATTTTTTCAGTGGAATTAGAGAGGGTGACCTTGGGAGCCCTCGCTGATCTGATATGGAACGACTCAATAATTATCTTCAGTCGGGAAGGAGTTTGACTCTGTAGCAGCCAGGCATGTTTGACTAATATCAATCAGTTTGCTGAAGTAAACAAATCTTTCATTATTTCACTTATTCATCGGGCTGTTATTTTCATTTTTGTTGTTCAGAACATAAAGTTTCAGCTGGCGTATTTCTTGGTTTTGCTGTCAAGTCCAGAATTCTGGGATGAAGTATATTCATGTATGGATTGTTTGGACTACTCTTATTATTATCACGAGAAACTGCTAATCAAAACTATCAACAAAGCTGTCAATATATATCTGTTCTGTATTTAAGCTGATCTGACTGGCTGGCTTATGTGCAAGTACTGTCACGATAATAGCAGCTATAAGAGCAACAAATTTGACTTGAGACCTGTTACTATAAATGAGGTTGAATGGGAAAGTAGGGTCTTTAGATCGAATGTTAGTTCACCTGAGCTAAAACTACTATCCTTCGGTTGAATGAGGTCAAATTTGCTTGAAAGAAAGCTGAAGTCACATGAAGTTAGAATAATTCGAATTATCCTTGTACAACATATGAATGCAGAATGTATGATAAATTATATTACTGCTCACATCTTCACTTCACTTCTCAATATGAGAAAAGAAAAAACGTTTTTTTTTAATTATCACTCAGAATAGGTTTTTAGTGAGAGTTTGCAGTGTAAGCCTATGCTATATTCGTCCCTTGGTTTGTACCCGACAGCATTCACGTTTGTTTCCTGAAAGTTAGGACGTTTTAGTAATCATTGCACAACAAAAAGTTAGATAAGGAACTTGATCATTGATCGACCCTTTTCACAATTTTCAATTGATCACCTCCATACGATATGCTACTAAAAGACGTTGGTCAGGGCTACGATGAGTTTTTTTTTTTCGAATTTGAAAGTCCAAGTGTTGCCAATTCTAATGTTGTGTTTTTGTGTTTTCCGGCACTCATGGACGTACTGTTTTGGCATCAGTACTCCACTTGAGACATTCTAGATCTTTTTTCTATTTTTGGAAAAATGTTCCTTTCGATGTGCTGTCTAATGATATCTAGATTGTCAATGACCTTGTATTTCTCTATTTTGAATGTTTACCAGTGGAAAACGCCAGAGATGTTATAAATGGATTCAAATCTGACTATTTCATTTTTAATGGAATTTTTTTATGTGACTTCGAATTCTGACGCTATGGTTGTACGATTATTGACTATGGTGGCAATTTTGTTTCTTTTTTTTATTTTTCGATGTGGGCATCGTATTTTTACTTATGGAATTTTCGGCTATTTTCATAGTCTCGTACAAAGGAAATGAACCAAAGATTCACTGATCTTATCACCTTTTGAAGCTTTTTCTATATTGCTCCCTCAGTTTTAGTTCGGTAGCGTTCATACTTGTTTTTTTGAAAGTTGGCTCTTTCTAATGATCGTCACACAACAAAAAGTGAGAGGAATAAATTCTCACGATTTTCAATTGATCGCTCCTCACGACATGCTGACTAACCAGACCTGTTCGAATTAGAAAGTCTCATGCTGCCAATTCCATTGTGTGTTTATTTGTTTTTTTTCCTGCGCTCCTGGACATGAAGTTTTATCTACTGACTTGAGAATTGCCATCAGTACTCCACTAACCCACTTCTAAATTCTGTTTTATTGATTTTTAGAAAAAAAAGGTTTTTGACTGGTTTAATAATAACATCAATATTCTCCAGAATCTAGATGTTTCTAGATGTTTTTCTCTACTCAGGATATTTCCCTATTGAAAACGTCCGTTGTGTCTTAAATACATTCAATTCTGACCATTTTTATCTTCGTTGGAATTCTTTTACGGGACTCCAAATTTTGACACTACGGTTGTTCGATTATTAACTGTGATGGCGACTTTGTTTGCTTTTTGATTTTTCGAGTTGGGAAATCATGTATTCGCTGATTTTGATGTTTAATCGTGTTTGATTTCAATGTTTTTATTTTAATTCAATTTTGAAATTGGAAGTGATTGCCTCATTTGAAATATTTTTTTTAAAAATGCCTACATTTTTGGCGTACACGTGTACATCAGAATTGCCGGTCAGGATGTGATTTCTCAATTTTTCGATTCATGACGTCAGTCTCAGATTCAACAGAAATAGAAATAAAATAAAATGAAGACATTTTCGATTGGCAACACTGAACCTTGAGAACATGAAAAACGATTTTTAAAATCTAATTATTGTCAACGCTTGACGGACAAGTTCGAACCAACGAAACAAAACAAACAAGCCATCTGAATTTATAATCCTGATCTGAACATCCACGCATCTTTGAAAGTAAATAGCCAATCCTCACGCTGTAATTACGAAGCAACAAAGTATTAGATTCTTTTAAATGTCATGTATCCCCCGAACATGTCATCCTGAGATGATCAGGTGTTTAGATCCATACAACACTCATTGTCTTCTTTATAAACTTTCTAAGGAGTCCATGAATCATCCAACGTCAACAATAGCTTAGCAACCTCTGCACTTTACATGAACACCTTAATCGCCAGGGTGGTAGGAGCCTTTATACGTGGGTTGAAGTGGGGATGCTCATTCGAAGCCACGGGGTTACCATTTTGGCCACTTTATGGCCAGATATAAAAATTCTGAATTTTTTCATCCGATCATGGTTGAATTTTGGACCATATTATGTAAAAAGTAATATTGATTTTTTTAACCTATTATTTTAGACCTATGATTTATAATATTCGATTTGATAAGAATAAAAGATGAAATGATTGCTTCCTGAAGAATTTCGATATTTGGCAATTTCTTTGGCCATTTAGTTACCTTTCTGTTTTTGCTTTTTGGCAAAAAAGTCTCCAACTATCCAGCAGCCTTGATATCAACCTGTGAAGGCGTTTTGAGATGAGTTGTCATCGTCACCATACAAACAATTATGGTGCATTAAAATGCCATACAGTCCATCCCTGGAAATGATAAATAGATAGATAGATAGATAGATAGATAGATAGATAGATAGATAGATAGATATGAACAGACTTGAGGAGATAGATAGATAGATAGATAGATAGATAGATAGATAGATAGATAGAAAGATAGATAGATAGATAGATAGATAGATAGATAGATAGATAGATAGATAGATAGATAGATAGATAGATATGAACAGACTTGAGGAGATAGATAGATAGATAGATAGATAGATAGATAGATAGATAGATAGATAGATAGATAGATAGATAGATAGATAGATATGAACAGACTTAGATAGATGGAAAGATAGATAGATAGATATGAACATAATTGGATAGATAAGTAGATATGAACAGACTGAGATAGATAGATAGATAGATAGATAGATAGATAGATAGATAGATAGATAGATATGAACAGACTGAGATAGATAGATAGATAGATAGATAGATAGATAGATAGATAGATAGATAGATAGATAGATAGATAAGAACAGACTTAGATAGATAGATAGATAGATAGATAGATAGATAGATAGATAGATAGATATGAACAGACTTGAGGAGATAGATAGATAGATAGATAGATAGATAGATAGATAGATAGATATGAACAGACTTAGATAGATGGAAAGATAGATAGATAGATATGAACATAATTGGATAGATAAGTAGATATGAACAGACTGAGATAGATAGATAGATAGATAGATAGATAGATAGATAGATAGATAGATAGATAGATATGAACAGACTGAGATAGATAGATAGATAGATAGATAGATAGATAGATAGATAGATAGATAGATAGATAGATAGTTAGATAGATAGATAGATAGATATGAACAGACTTGGATAGATAGATAGATAGATAGATAGATAGATAGATAGATAGATAGATAGATAGATAGATAGAAGAAGTATATGAACAGACTGATACGGATTGATATATAGAGAGATCGATATAGATGGATCAAGCTAGATATATAGATACATATATAGATATGAACGGACTGAGATAGATAGATAAACATTAACGTGGAGAGAGAGAGAATGTATGAACATACTGTAAAGGACAAATAAATATCGACTCCAAGATCGATCGATATATATATATATATATATATATATATATATATATATATATATATATATATATATATAGATAGATAGATAGATAAATAGATAGATAGATAGATAGATAGATAGATATGAAAAGACTGGGAGAGTGAGAGAGAGAGAAAAACAGACGGAGAGGCAGACAGGCGGAGAGTGAGAGAAAGGAATATATGAACGGACTGCGATAGATAGATAGATAGATAGATAGATAGATAGATAGATAGATAGATAGATAGATAGATAGATAGATAGATTGGTAAATAGATACGAACAGGCTGAGATAGATAGATAGATAGATAGATAGATAGATAGATAGATAGATAGATAGATAGATAGATAGATAGATATAAACAGACTGAGAGAGATGGATAGATATGGACAGACTGAGATAGATAGACAGATAGATAGATAGATAGATAGATAGATAGATAGATAGATAGATAGATAGATTGGTAAATAGATACGAACAGGCTGAGATAGATAGATAGATAGATAGATAGATAGATA
>OY735234.1:43749236-43779236 GCA_963457665.1 Thysanoteuthis rhombus
CCCAAAGATAGAACCAACATCCCAGTGAAATCCCAGATGATGAAGGCCTGAGTATTGAAATTGCGATTGTGAAAAGTAACTGAAAATAAAGATGGAGGTAAATAGTATCAGAAAAAAAGTCTAATGACCATGATTGTAAATGCAAACATTGTAATACTGAAGTACAAACCGACATTGGGAATTTTTTTTTTATATATATATATACTAATGTAGAATGCAAATGCAAATGGACATAAGTTTAAATATGGTAAGTGGCAAATGTCTTTATGTTGGCCACACTAACAGCAGCTCTTCCCAGGCTTCGAATATCACGTTTTTCCTCATCTGAACCGTTCAGCTAGGTTTGTGCAACAAGTGAAAAAAGACTTCGCAGCGACCAGCATACGAACTGGCGTTACTCACTTCGTCATGCGCTATTTTCTCCATAACTGAGGGTGAGAAAAGACGGATTCATGCTTTTTCCATGGGCATTAGTGCCAGTCCCCTTATCAGTCTGAGTTACGGCTCAGCTCGCCCATTAGATTTCCTGTGCGGTTAAACAATAAGCCACCAGTTCCTCCTATATTTAGATACGGCCAAACCATGAATGGTTCATGGACAGATGCCTTTAAAAGGGGCCAGATTTGTGGATTTGGCGATAAAATAGTCAGTTTGGCAATAAAATGGCCAAAATGGCAACCCAGAGAGCGATTTCATCTTTTTAATGCTGCACCTATTTCAGCTTGATTTGTGGGTAAGCAAAAAGGAGAGAGAGTGTGTGTGAGAGAGAGAGAGAGAGAGAGAGAGAAGGGTCTTAGTATGTGAGGGGGAAAGCATGAAAAAGAAGAGGGTGTGAAAGAGAGTTTTGATACCTGGGAGACAGTGTGAAGGAGAGTGAATGTGTTTGTATGAGAGAGAGAAAGAGAGTTTTGGTATTTGAGAGAGGGTATGTAAGAGAGAGAGGGGGATGTGAGTTTCCAGGACAGACTGTTTTGTGAGAGATAGAGCGCGTGTGTGTGTGTGAGAGAGAGAGAGAGAGTATGTGTATGAGACTGTGTGTGGAAGCTAATGTTTATGTATGTATGTGCATGTAAGAAAGATTGTGCTTGCCTTAGAGGTACTTTACATAAGGGAAAGAGAGTGAAAATGACAGAAAGAGTATGTGTGAGAGATAAAAAGGGCGAGTGAGAGAGGCAGAAATTGACTGGGAGCGAGGGTGTGTGTAAGCGTGTCTGCCTTTGTGTGCCATATATATATATATATATATATATATATATATATATATATATATATATACTGACAATGTGTGAGGAAGAGAATGTACGTACGAAAAAGAGCATGTGTGCCTCAGTTACCGTGTGTGAAAGCGAGTGTGTAAATGAATCCATGTAAGAGAAAGAGAGTGTGTGTGTTCGTGAGATAGGTTGCATTAGAGAGAGGGATAGAAAGAGTACTGTGAGGCAAAGAGTGAGAAAGACGGTATCTGCGCTTGACGCAGAACGCGAGAACGCGTGTGTGTGTGTATGAGACAGAAAAGGGGAGCGTGTATGTGCGTGCGACACATCTTTAGAGGATGTGCAAGGTATTTATTGAAGGAATTGTTGCATGCAATAATTTATCGACGTTTCTGTTCATAAATCGAAAGAAAATCGACATGCAAATGAAGAGAAAGATGGATGCGCCCTTAGCACTCCAAGTTTGCACTGGTTGACACAACTGTGAGGAAAGTTTCATACTTTTCCATTTGAACACTCTGAAATAAATCCAACTTTAAAATTTTATGGCTCTTTTCATCCTGGGAGACGCTCTCAGTAGCTTCGGGCCTCCTCTTTACCGACGACGAACGTTGCGGAGCCTATGAAAGCCGAATTCACTTTCTTTCAGAACAAATTGAAAAAGTTGAAAGCTTACATAGAGAGAGAAGGGAGACAAGAGAGAGGGAGATTACCAATATTTGTATATCTGAGTTTTTTTCATGGCGTCGTAATAGAACGCTGCAAGGTCATCAGAGAACTTATTGTGATCGCATTCTGAAGACAGCGAGAGAGCGAAAGAGTAGAAAAGAGGGTTTGCGTGTGAGAGACAGTGCGTGTAAGAGACAGTGCGTGAGAGATAGACTCTGCATATAGAACGGAGTGTGTTGTACTCCTGTTGAAGAAATTAAAGAAAATTGGTCTACTGCATTTTCTTTAATTATTCATTATATGTACATGATCTAGTTCAAGTGATACATTAACCGTGGTATAATCAAAGATCATTTAAAATAAGTATTTCAGTATAATATTATGCAACTTAAATTTTTTTTGTGTGTATATATATATATATATATATATATATATATATATATATATATATATATATATATATCATTGTGTCATCCACAGACAGTTTTTTGTTGTATTACAACTCTTCAGTGTGGCTCTAGACTATCTGTTATCCCATCCAGTATCACGAGGTAGGATTGAAATATATATATCCATATAAAAAATAAACAAATATAAATACGTATTCCTAAATAAAATAGCCATAGGAATATATATATATATATATATATATATATATATATATATATATATATATATATATATATATATATATATATATATATATATATATATATATATATATATACGTCACCTGGTTGTGCGGACACGAATATCCCAGACTATATCCCGCCAATCGATCAGATTTTGCACAGTAGTTACGAGTTCTCCCCTTTGCAGGTTAGTATATCTACAGTCTTGGTCTAAGTATTTTGAGCATGGATGGGTTCCCAGTTGGATCAGTTGGTGCAGTGTTTTTGTTATTCCCTTCCCCGGCAATGTCCACTGAATCTCAGCCTGCAGGTTCTTATCATTTTCGAGATGTGATGAAGATCTCCATATGCATATTCTTTTCCTGTTTTTTTACTCTTCCCATCGAATCTCTCTAGCCAATCTTTTGTATGGTTTCCATCAAGGCAATTGTCCATTCCTAACTTTCAGCTCCGTACATCATGACACCAAAACAACTCGACTTCGAGTTTTCTTCTCAACCTTACTTTCCATACGAGCTACTCTTTATCAATTGCTATATATTCCAGGTCAGGTTTCTGGGTCAAAGTTCAGACACTTTGAGACCAGACTAACACAGATGTGACCACATGGCCTATGGGGTTTTACCTCAAGAGGCGTGGCATTTCTCTATGAAATCAAGTCCAAAGAGAATCGTTCTAGGCTTTGTCCGGAGACCTAAAGACTTTTATACCCTTCTGACATCAGTCACAAGGTCTAAAGAGAATTTTCGAGAAGTTCTTACCCACATGTCCACGCGTGGTATATTCCCGCGTTAATCCGATCTTGTGTCAATTCCTTTCCTGTGGGGATTTATGTAAGTAAGAGCTGCTGTCTATTCCAGTATCTGCATCTTTTTTATTGTGTTTGTTGAGGCACCACATTACTTGAAATTATTAACACGTTTTTGATTTCCCTTGCTCATTATAGTGTGATCACTTTTATCTCGATTGTATAACATGTAGACAGTTTTGAAGTCATTTACATCTTCGTTATATACCTTGTCAAATGAGTTCGAAATCATGGCGATATATCTATCTATCTATCTATCTATCTATATATATATATATATATATATATATATATATATATATATATATATATATATATATATATGTTTCTTCTTTGCTTGCTCCTGCTTTGGACGATTCTATTCCGAGGTAGGATCTCGACCAGCAGTTTTCCTTACATTGGACAAAACTCGAAGATTGCCAATATACGTGCGTACAGGTGTGTGTGCGCACGCGCGCGCGCGCGTGTGTGTGTGTATGTGTGTGTGTGTGTGTAAAGTGAAAAAATGGATTTGCTACACGAACACGTTTATTCATGGCACTTACCCTGTTCGTGTAGTGAATGTAATATTTCACCATATTCAAAGCTCTACTTTAACTCAACTCAATGTTGAAAGTATAGAGCACTTTATGAAATAAACACATCACGAATTGGATAATGAATTACTGATTTGTACTTATATATGTATATATATATATATATATATATATATATATATATATATATATGTGTGTGTGTGTATATATGTATATATACATAAGTATATATATATACATCAGCTGATATACATATATATATATATCAGCTGATAAACATATATATATATATATATATATATATATCAGCTGCAGTCTATTCCTATTATGACATTTTCTCATATAGTTTAAATGTAGATATATGATCAGAGGCTCTAATTTGTTCCTAAATGAACAATTCTAACAGTCAAATATTGTATTATAAAACTCATGCGAAAAAAACCTTATGCATTTACTATATATATTTGTATACGTGTGAATGTGCACGTGTTCTACGCACATATATCGATATTTTTCACAATACATATATATATATATATATATATATATATATATATATATATATATATATATATATATATATATATATATATATTGATACTTTACGGGTGGAACAAAAAAAAAACTTCGAATAAATCAACCAATGAAGTATTTGTTTTATCAAATTAGTGTTAATAACATTCAGAGACCTTTTGACATATTTACATTTTTCTTATTTGTTGCCATTCTATTTACACTTTTCTCTCGATAAAATATCAATATTTGGCTCGTAGGATTTCTTGGAAACTGTCATCCAAAACTGTCACCAAAACTGTCGACATCGGTTTCATCAGTCTTCAAGTCAGTCTGGATGGCTAAGTTACTGGCTGCCTATTTAAGTGTCTAGATTACAGGCCGTACCATTGAAGCTTAAGAGCATAAAATCTAGGCATTTGCAACTTTCAGACATTTATAAATTCAGACAAATACTGATCTTTCACAAGCAGATTCTAATTTATAATCTATGTTTACGATAAATCGGTTCCTCAGTTTATGTCTGGCAGTGTTCAAATATGTTTGTTCTCTATTATAATCAGACATTTTTTTTCTATTTATGACAACCCCAAAGGAGGCGAGAGAAGTAACTTACTCATTATTTACACCATTCTTTCGATTGATAAGCCCAGCACGGCACGCTGCCAAAAGATATTGATCACATAACAGTTTTTATTGACCGATTAACCAAACGTTTTTCTTTTGTGTGTGTGATGACTGAAAAGGGTTTCATTTTTATCGTTGTCCGTGGTTAAAGAAGAATTCCAAGGTCAGTTTGACGAGACGGCAAAAAACGGGCCTCACTTATCATCTTTCAAATCAGTTGGGACAAAGCCATAAAATATCAAAATGATACGTAAACAACAGTGGCCTGTACGAAAAAGACCGACACGATGGGCAACCAAGTCAAATATTGAGACTGGATGGAGACATTAGTTATATATATATATATATATATATATATATATATATATATATATATATATATAGATAGATAGATAGATAGATAGATAGATAGATAGATAGACCGATAGATAGATAGAGAGAGAGGGGGGAGAAAGATGAATAGAAAGAGGGAGAAAATCCTCACAAAAAAGTATTCAATACCATCAGTAGAGCTATTATAAAAGTTATGAAATGAGTAAGTTTTTTTCCAATAGTTCATCTGAACTATTGGAAAAATCTTTACTCATTTTATATATATATATATATATACATATATATATATATATATATATATATATATATATATATATTTATATATATATATGTGTGTATATATATACATATATATATATATATATATATATATATATACATATATATATATATATAGATAGATAGATAGATAGATAGATAGATATAGGACAAATCAGGAATACAATATATGATATCGTACAATGTCCGATGTGTCATGGGTTTATTTCATATAGTGCTTGATACATTCAACATTAATCATTAAGTTGATTTTGAGTAGAGATAAAAATATGATGAAGCAGAGATTTGCTGCAGAAACACGTTTATGTTTCTACATGGTCTTTTATATATATATATGTTCTATGTTGGAGGAATAACGAACGAACCCTTTATTTTTATGTCCATGTGGACACATAGCGTAGTGGTTACAGCATCAGTCAAATTACTGTAAAGTAATCTGATGGTCCTAGGTTCGATCCTAGTGTGAGACATATGTTCTATGTATAAAAATATATGTAAATATATATATATACATATCACAAATGATACATATATTACTAATAATCACCACAATTAGTTTTTTGCACAAATTCGATTGTTGTATCGTGACCAAATGATTCCTCATATTTTTTAATTCCATTTTGTTTTGTTGGTTCTTGATTATTTCCTTTACAACTTTTGCTTCCATCCAATTGCTTGTTGTATCTTTGTTGATTTTTATTTTTCCGTTTCATTTCTTATACGTTCAACTCTAGTCATTTTAAGATCGTGTTGATCCATTTGTGATATTTACTGTATTATATATTTGGGATTCAAACTCCTAAATTGATATTCTGTGACACTTTTCGTATGTTTCTTTTTGACTTATATATATGCGTGTGTGTTTATGGAAAAGTTGACTATGTGGAAAAGGAAAAGGACTTGGGACTACTTAGTACATCACACATTCTCATTCGAACGTGTAGTAGCTTAGGCTTGTTTCACCCGTGCCCAGCAGGCTTCATCCGAGCTTTGGAAACGAAAGTTGGTTTGAAGCGAATCATGACAGCTTCAGGAATGACCGGATGGTGGTTGGGTTACAGAAATTGTTGACTGTAAGCAGAGACATGTAGGGGTTGTATTACTGTATATTAGAAAATATTTCTTATGTATGCAAGTTTGCTTTGGAGAAAAGGTTTTGGGAGGGAGAGAAATAAGTATGACCTAGGGTAAGGTGAACACGAAGGATTGTTTTGTCGTTAAAAAAAAGTTAGGTATATTTATATATATATGATGAATATTTGTGAACTTTGTTGATGATAAAGATATTGTTTCCCTGCAGTATTGGGTTAGATCAGGAGTTCGATGTAAACTGAATTCCAAGAAGGTCTTCCTTACACGGCTATTTATTTTTGGAATTGAACCGTAAACTTTCTGGTCAACAAAAATATTTCAAGCAGCTTTCTGTTAGATCACTGGTTTGTTGTAAATTGATTTTCGGAAAGAAACCGAAGAGATTTCCAATAGTGCAACAAGATTTCAATGGAAAATTACTTTCATAAGAAAAAAGATTTCCTTGTATTCTTCCAAACGTAAAACTTTTTTGAATCTCGGAAACAAAGACGGGATTTTATAGACAATGTTACACAACGAATCGATTTGTCTATTGATTTTTGTCCTTTGTTCCAACTCTTAAAACTTCATCCTTTCTTTGAATGTGATGAATGGTCATTGTCAAAATGCAAATAGTTTATGTAAAGCTCTGAGAACGACACAAAATCGAGAGAGGAATCTATGTGAGAAACCTTGTAATTCTTGATTTTCATTGATGAACAATTATCCTTCTTATATATGTATGTATATATATATATATATATATATATATATATATCTACGCGAGTATCTAATTCTTTATATATATATATATATATATATATATATATATATATATATATATATATATATATATAAAGAGAGAGATTCAGGTAATGCAAAGGCCATAATAACTGTTTTAACTCCAATTTCTCATCTTGTATATTCACAGTTTATATCTGCTCGATTTGTTTCTTTCCCTACGGACAATTATGGTATTAAGAAATGGATATATGATCCGACATACACACACACACATACACACACACACACACACATATATATATATATATATATATATATATATATATATATATATATATATCACGCCAAATCCCCCAAATTGCTTGATTGTCGATATTTGATTTTTTACGTAAAAATAAATACGAAATGTGTACTTTAATTTGATCAAGAGAATATTCAATCAAAGATGAAAAACAACTATTTTTTCACAATCAAAAGTGTATATAATGACACATTTACACAAAAAAAAATAAATACGTAGACTTAACTTTGATCAAAAGTTTATTTGATCGAACAAAGCTATCGAACAACTACATTTCACAATCACAAATTATATAATCGAACTTTTTTACAAAAACAAGTAAATACAAAAATAAAGTAAGACGCAGTTTTAATTTGATCAAAAATTATCAAATCAAAAGAATATAAAACTATTTTTTATTGGAAGTTTTTATAATCAAACTTTTTTCACAAAAAAAGACGTAGTTTTAACTTCTTTACGAAAAAATGAATAATAAGTTTCAATTTGATCAACATTTATAAAATGAAAACAAGGATATAAAATAACTATTTTTTACAATCATAAATTCATGTAGTCAAACTGTTTTTACAAAAAAAACAAGTAAATACGTAGGTTTAACTTTTTTAAAATGAATATGTAGTTTTAATCTGATCGAAATTCATTAAATTAAAACCAGGCTGTAAAAAAAAAATTCAATTCAAACCTCGTATGGTACGAAAAATAATGAATTCGTAGTTTCAACTTTTTTACAAGAAATTAATTGTTACATAGGTATTTTTTAAATATCAACTGTTTATATAATCAAAGTAGAATCATTTCTGTTTAAAAAAAATAAGTAAATTTCGTCAATCAAGCAATTTTACGGAAACAGCAAAACATAAACAATTCAAAAGTTGAGGTTATCATCTTTAGTCGGGGTAAGAGTTGGAGACGAGTTTGTTAAACATGGAAAATCTACCAACGAAAATCGAGATAAAATTGTCACAGAGTTCGGACTGGAAGAAGCCAAATAATGCCCATCAAATTATAAGAGATTCTAAGATGAGGTAATTTCTTCTTTGACAATTACGAATAATCCTATAGATCATCATCATCATGATCCTTTCAACGTTAATCGTTGGACATAGACCTTCCCTTAGATTCGTCAGACCTCTCTAGCAAAGTCATAATGGAGCCAGTACTTTCTGAACTTGCTTCGTTCGTCATGCTACCTAACGAAGGCAGTAGAGTGCAACGGCCGAAACGTTGTATGAAAAACAACCAAGATGAGGATGGTCCGAATATCAATCGAAATAAATACGTATGGTTTTGTTTCAGTGCTAGTAGTATCAGTAAAGAAATCTTTAGAATAATCATCATCATCAGCAGCAGCAGCAGCAGCCTTTTAGCATCCGTCATTGGAAGTAGCCATTTCCTAGGATTCGCCAAACCTCTTTATTATGGGCGTTGCAGAGTGTTTCCTTTATGAACTTGCCTAGTTCGCCTCGCTTCTTTAAGTTTGGCTGGTCAAAGTTTAGTCTATGCTTTCAGGAGATCTAAGTTGTGACCTGAGATGTTTAATCGGTTGTCTGACGTTCTTGCAACATGACCATCCCATTGCCATTTGGATTCTATGATATACCTGATTATTTTTTCCTCTGATACACTGTACTGTGTCGTGATCTCTCCATGTCACGTTGTCATGTGCACGTTGTATAGTTCCCAGTTTGTGTGACAATCTTTTGCTTAGGTTCCATGTTTCAACTCCATGGGTGACTATCGGGAGGATGTATTGGTTGTGGACCATTTTAAAACTAATGGGATTTTCTTGTTCTTTAAGGTTACTCGTTTCCTCCAGTATTGATAAAAAAGCATTTATAACAATATCAAGTACCCATCTATGTTGACTAAGAGGTAAAAACTTTGAAACGATTCCCTAATTCTGATGATAAGCTAATAACAATTGTTTCCGCCAAAATCAACGCATGCAAAATGTTGTATATAGTCCTTAAAAGTCCTAATGCAGATTGATCTCATTATATTTCTATGTAAAAACACCCTTTGTTGTCTAATAGATATATATTCAGAATTTGTTAACTATGTATCAAATTGTTTGGTTGTGCATCGAAGGCAGGAAAAGAAACTTTTCCCATTTATTGATACGAAATTCACTTCTATTTCCCTGGATTCTAATTCTTTCTAACAGAGGCATGAACTTGAGCAACATCCTCAGAGAATCTCAGACCAGGGGAAATTGGGAGAGAATGGCTGCTGAATCAATTGAGGTGCCTCTACGGTCGGCCTGACTAAGAGATAAAATGAATGAAAATGAATCATTTCTTATTGCTTCTTGTCGCAAAAAATTAAGATAAAGGGAAAAAAATGTCACTATCATTGATAATGCTTTACAATCCTTTATCATGAAAATTTTGAAAAAAAAATAGAATGATAATTGCAGAAAAATAATTTTCTGTGTTTGGCAAGATTTTCTCTGAAACGAAGTTTTTTCTATAAAATCTCTCAATCAAAAGACTCACCCAGAGATCAATATAAATTGTGGTTTAGTACACTACCCGTGTCCCCCGTAAATTTCGCATCTTCTATTGTCTGGGATTATCTTCTTGGTCATGTACTTCAATTTGCTTACTTGGTTGTTCCAATCAACATGATTTCGTCAACGAACGTCCATTGTTCCTGGTTAGCGTCGCATGACATCTTCTGTCTCGGACGGAAGTGAGGAGAATAAATCATGGCGCCCATTTATAAAGAAAAAATTGTGAAAGAATGAACAACCTTGTCAGAAGAAGAAAAAATACGACGAATGTATGGTTTTCAAGAGTCACCACAATATACAGATGATAACTTCCTGTCTCTGAATTGTTATCATAATCACTTTCGATTTGTTCTCAGATTTTGACATGGATGATTTTTATTATTTAGAGTCTGATTTTGGTTATATTTTGTGAGTAGCTGAAATGGTGAATTGGTTCCCTTGAATATAATGCGCAGTCTTGTGATCTCTCCATCTGATGTTGAGCATGATTCTCTTCTTTGCATATTTCTTAGTTTGAAGGTCAAACTTTTGGTTATGTTCCACATTTCAGCCCCATAATGGAATATCTGGGGGATGCATCCGTCGTGGACACTTCTTTTTAAGACTGCTGGGATTTTCTTGATCTTAAAGGTTGATTTTGATTTTCCAGAAGCTTGTCAACCTAGTGTGATTCTTTGCCTGATTTCTTCTTTTGAGGATTTCATGGAGATTCGTTGTCCAACGTAGATGTTGTGGTCTACATTTCTGCGTGTTTGATTTTGATTGCTGTGTCCTTCTCCTCAACATGTTTTACTGAAGTTTATATGGAGACCAACTTGCTTCAATTATTTTGAGATTGTGAAGGTTTTTCACTGAAAGGAAGTTGTCTTCAAATCTAAAGTTAACTTATAATAATTATCAATGTTTGATGAGTCTCAACTTTTTCACAATTGTTTTATGACGATTTTTGGTTGACCATGAACGTTAAACTTTCCGCTGATTATAAATGTTTGGTCAGATGTCTATAGATTAAAAAACTATACGTACACTTCAACTGACATTGTTTTTTTCACAATACCGTTCATCTAATTGAAGATATGGTTCTGGAAATCTCATCCCAGACCCTACCCCTAACACCTAACCCCTAACATAGATTATTTTGTATGAATTTTTGAGCATGCATAACATTTTAATCATAGAGTTAACTGGAAGAATTAAAAAATGTAACCGTTTTTAGCTATCAGGGGAGATAATCATTGGCAATCCCAATGTAATCATATTTTGGACCGAATAACCAAAGAATATCAATGTTTGAAGTGGATCAGCGCCAAGCAAATTAACTGTTATTTTAAGCGTACGATTCTATTTTAAAATAGAGACCCATTCCCGAAGCCAATTGACATTTGCAAAAGAGGGATGTTTTTCGTGTGAGTTCAGGGGGAAAGATTTTCTTTTTTTTCCGAATCGACATTTTCTAATTATGAATCTTCTTTAGAATGGAAGAACATGAAACACTGTTAGAATTCAGTTCATGTAGCAAAACAGTAGAAACGATCAAACAAAACTGTTGTCATAGATTTCTTCAGTTTTTAAGTCAGTCTGGTTGTTTGAATTGTTATCTATGTATCCTGCATACAGGCAACATCAAAGGGTTCAGAAGGTTGGAAATTCAAACATTTACCCCTTCATTAAATGAAATTTATTTTCCTTTGGAAAAAAAACCTTTTCCAGAGAGGTTTTTAGTCGGGAGTCGAATTCAAAATGTTAGTTTATTCTAAATAGATCCTTTACTTCGTATCACACCTGTTTTTTGAATAATTCGACTTTTCTTAGTGATCAGCGCCCAACAAAAGGCAAGAGAAGTAACTAATTCATTGATCATTCCTCTCCAATTTTTTTAACCAATTACCCCCAAACGACATGCTACCAAAAGCTGTTGGTCATGTGACATTTTTTATTAATCAACCAACCAGACCTGTTTCCCTGTGAAGTTAGAAAAATCATTTTGCTGTCCTTTGAAGGAAACGGTTTGTCTTCGTTTCATTACAAGTAGATTATTTTCGCACATAATTTTCATAAGTCGCTCTACGAAAATATTTTCGTTAATAATTTTGATAAATCGATGTACAAAAATAATCTCGTGGTATTCAATCGATAAAACTAAGCTTTCTTCTTGTTATCTTCAAGACAGCAGACGAGAGCATCCCATCTTGACAGCCATCTCTTTTTTGAGTTTTGACGGCTTCTCACAACGTGCAGATGGCGGCTTTTTGTGCCTCTGATAGTTCCTTGACTCTTGCCTTTGATGGAACCCGGTGACAATATGTCGAACGCCGAAAATCCAATCTTTTATACCAATACTTTGACACCGAGAATACTCATGAAATGTCCCCATATATGAAGGAGTGAATTAGTTTCAATCGTCAGGGAAGAAATACCACATTATTCACGCGCATTGAATTTGTTAACTTTTAAAGAGTAAACTATCCTATTTTGAACAAATTCAAACGAGAAATATGAATATTATTCGCAAAAAAACCCCGGATATTTCATTTCACCAAATCATAATTGTACTCACTGGTACATAACAGTTACTTTGCTAACTGGTACACCAGAAGCAGTGTGTTGAGGCACAACGTTCTCACAGTAATTTGAAAGGTTAAAACAAGTCATCTTTGACAGATATTGTTGTCATCATTTTGTGTTGAATTGTATTGGGAAAACTAAAAAGCTTGGACTTATATTGGTTAGGCTCGAGCTTTATTGTCATTTAATTACATGAAAATGGGTTCGGATCGTATTTCAAAAACATCTGACATAAAAATGAATTTTTTTTCTATCATATAATAACGGAGCAGATTGTTCGGCTCCGTATTCAATGAAATATCATGAAATTAAAGATTGGTTGAGTTTCTTTCGTCAAAAAATATTTCCACAATTTCTTTCAACAAAGTAAACTCTTCATAGATAAATAAATAAATAAATATCAGTAATTTAGAAGTAAATGCCGATTCGAGATTTGAATAGAAAACGAATTGTTGTGGAGTTTTCCCTTTCGCTAGAGTTATCTGAGAGCACCCCGTCTCTTAAGAGTCATCCTCAATGGAGTACGATGACTGTTGACGGAGTCCCAGTTTCCGTTGCATGCATCAGCGTAGTGATTATTACAAGTCTCACGTCTTGTCTTTATACTTACAAGTTTTTATGACCCTCTCTCCCCTCGGCAGGATGCAAATCCACCCAAAGGATATCTCCACCTTGAACACACAGTTTAGAGGGTACTCAATGAACTGCTGAGTACACAGGGAAATTTGACTGAATGAAGAGTTTTCCACACTCTACATTCATATCAGGAATCGAACTCAGGACCCCTTATGTTTGATGCAGACATGCTAACCATTGTTTATGATTATGATTTATGTACCCTTGTTTTATTTTATTTTGATTGAAATATTATTTTGAAGTGTGACAGAGGGACACACAGACACGTTGCTTATTATTGATATAGATTTAATGTTGACTTTTGAAGATCTCATTATGTCTTTCTTCTATTTCTTCTTCAGGGTCTTCAAATAGCAGAAGTACGAAATGTTTGCACTGAGCATTACCGACCCATCAATACATCACTACGATCTCCGGCAGAACAATCACAAATACCCGTGGAGAAATTACACAATGGAATCCAATAGTTGTCAAAATTCTTTAGCTGAAGATAAAAATTATTTGTAACAGTCTCTCTGTCATTAACGGGACTCGAATGGACCCTTCCTCTTCGCCTTGAGGGAAAAGTTCTGATAAAATACATATATGAATATTTTGTTGATAAAACATTTCTCTCATCAACTATTTGAAACAATGGACTCTTCCACTGAAACATTTTCAGTAGTTTCTTTTTCTTGGAAAATCATTTCATAGGACCTGTTTGAATAATCAGCAGTGGGACTTTTTTCCGTTTTCTGTCCGTTACAATGGACTCTACCACATAAAGAGAACAGATTAGCTGAAAGAATTATCTCCTACCCACCATTTGAAATAATGGACTCTTCCACTGAAACAAATCCAGTAGTTTCTCTTTCTTGAAAAGATCATCTCATAGAAACGTATCTATCACCATGCTCAATCTAATCTGTGTCTCTCTGTCCTTCCACTTAGAGGGAGCAGTCTCGTGGTGACAATATCTCCTATCCATCATTTGAAACAATGGACTCCTCCACTGAAATGAATCAAGTAGTTTATTTTTCTCGAAAGAAAATCATCTCATAGAAATTCAAGCCTCGTCAATTGAATCGGTTTTACCCTAATCGGATCAACGTTAAAGTTGCGTCTTCTGATCAGTCGGTAAAATACTTGTAAGCACCCCCTGCCCCCCTTTCATTTTGTAAAATCAAAATTTCAAATCAGAAAATATGACGATACGTTATGGAACAGATAATCATAAACATCTCCTTTGAAAAAAATCGAAATTTCATATCGACGACTATAGTGTTGGATATTGGATCAAATATTGGTCAACGGCCCTTTAGAAAAAATCAAAATTTCATATCGAAAACTATGGTGTTACACAGTGGAAAAAATATCTATCAACATCCCCTTTGAAAAAAAAAAGGTCAGAATTCATACCGAGAACCATGGAGTCCTCATCCTCCTCATAATAACTTGTCCCACCAGACATCTAGCCACTCTAGTACTGTTTGAATAATGTTTAAGAAGTCAGTGTCTTGATCGGTAGGTCTGGCGCGTAAGGATCATTATTGGCCTTCTTTGGAATTAACAGGATCACGACGTGAACTCTCCTGACTTGACCCCAACTTTTTCACTCCCAACTATGGTGTTAAACAGTGGAACTCACAGAAAAGTTTTAACGATCGAAACTCCGAACAATGACGAGAATTCTTTGGCCTATAATGGCTCGAACGCGACGGACAGTTCAGATTACGACCTGATTTTGACCACGACGACTGTCCCTCCACTGGTCGATGTGATATGGACTCCGGACGTGATCCAGAGGGTCGCTTCCTTAGTGGTGATCATGATCATAACGTTATTTGGTAATACGATTATCATTATTGTTTTGACGTGTAGCAAGTATCGTAAGAAGAATAGCCGTGTAAACATCTTTATCGTAAATTTGGCGATCGGGGATCTAACCGTTTGCTTTGCCACTATGACAACAGAGATTCTCTTTGTCTGTTTTGGGGAATGGGTACTAGGGCCAGCTGCTTGTAAAATCCTACCTTATCTGCAGATAGTCACGCTGGCCAGTACGACCTTCATACTGACTGCTATGAGCTACGATCGATATATGGCGATTTGCAATCCTTTAAATTTCCGAAATACCATTCACCAGGCACGGATATCTATAGCCGCTGCCTGGATTATGGCGTTTGGGTTTGCCCTACCCCAGTTATTTATCTTTGTACAGACGGTCAAAGGGACACACCCAAATGGCCAGAAAAAGTACGGATGTCAGACAAAAGGCTACACTGAGGAATGGCAAAGAAAGGTATATTTCACTTTTCTCACTACCTATATCCTCATAGTTCCGGCTATTTTAATCTCTTATTTCTACATCAATGTCGTTTTGGTCGTGTGGCGAGCCAGTCGTGATATTGTGAACACGGCCGGTGAGGGCACCCTCCGTCGGAGTGTCCCCAATCGGAGCTCGATTCCCCGAGCCAAAATCAAAACGATTAAGATGACGCTGAGCATCATCTCAACGTTTATTGCATGTTGGACGCCATACTTTGTTGTGAACTTGATCCGTATTTACAGCAATTACAAATATGACATCCCTGCTACGGTGATCGCCTTTGCTGAAACGATGGCCCTGCTCCAGAGCGGGCTCAACCCAGTCCTCTACGGCTTCTTTAATATCAAGATCAAAAGGGGCTTGATGGAGGTGTTCTGTCCACAAAAGATCGCCCGTCTGAACCGAAATCAGAGCCTGCGTACCGTGATGCCGACTGAATGTGTTTCAGTCGGCAATGACTTCAACGGATCTCGAAGTTCAGTTCGTAGCGGCGGGCGGGAGTATCATCTCGTGAGCCAATCGAACAGCACACCGAGCCTGACCCCTGAGCGGCCTAGAGCACAGGGTTCGATCATCACGGAAGAAAATACCAATGGATACAGATTGCGGGTACGTTTCACCCCCAAGGAATTGATGCATTCTGTAGAAAATAAACATAACGAAACAGAAGCGACCCCTCCGGACGATGAGCAGGAATCTGTCCCAGTCACCGAACCAGATGCGACTATAATATAAAATGGCTTTACAGAAATTCTTCATATTCCACCCATGAAGTTAATTATTAAATACGTAGACACGTCTCAAAAGCGAAGTTTCTATTTATGTTTCGACCGTTCAAATCTCTGATCTTCTTTCCCGTTGTTGATTACTGAGCTTAGCTTAGTATTGGCGCAAGGCTACAATCACAGGGCATACAGTAAGGATTGAACTCACTACTCAGCATTAATGCATCAGCTTGCACTACGACGAGGCTCCCGTGCTTAGTCAATAATAATCATCTATTGATATTAGTTTTAAATTTAGATTTAGCACAAAGCCACAAACATAGGGCACCCTGTAGGGATCGAACTTACTACTCAGTATTAATGATCTTTAGAGGATAGTTTGCTAACCATTACGCTACGACAAGATGCCTGGTCAACTCAAAAATGTTATTTTCAAAGCATAGCTCAGTTCAGGTACAAGGCAACTATCGCAAGGCATCAAACACAAGGCACTTAGTTGTGATCGAACTCACTTCTCAGTTTTAATTATGTCCGTCATCGGCTTGCTAACTACGAAATTACAATGAGACGATCCGTGTGATTGTTCATAGTTAATGGACGCAAAAATCTTATATTCTCAAAGATTTTCCTCTGACGAAAGTAAGTGCACACTTACCGATTCGACATAGAGTCAATATATTTTTTTCAAAAACTCAATGAGCCATCAATAGAATTAGAAAGTTCTTGTGCTCCCGATAAATTCTTTTGTTTGCTAGTTACAAGATGGGTGTGTGTGTGTACACGCGTGTACACAACTTGAAAAGAACCAGGCTCCTGATCTTTTTAACAGTTACCACTCAAGAAGCATTTAAAATCACATACTCCTATGGGTATCTTCAACATGGTTTCGCGAACGAAGATTTAGGAGCCTTTTCACCGATGGAGTCCCAAAATGACTGAGGGAAAATGTTTGGTAGCCGAAAAGAGCGTTTGTCTTGTGTTTCTACTTCTTCTGTCCTCCTCAATGATGGAGAGATTACCTAGAAGACCTTGTGTGGCCATTTCCACCTGTCGACTGTCTCTGTTACTCACAGAACATCGTGAGTAAGGCTGCCAATGCAACGTTTTTCCCTAACCATCTTGGTTTCTAGGTTCATATTTTGAAAATAGTTTCTAATTCTTTCTTTTTTTTATTCATACTACAAATAAATAGTCTTGAAAATAACTCATTCGTTTATATCTGCAAGAAATCCGAATTCTTGAAAAATCATAGACTGTAAAAGATAGATCTCTTGCAAAGTAATCTATTACTTGAAATGATATGGATTGCAAAATATGTGGTATCTGGAGGGAAATTAATCGATGACTTGGAAGGAATTGTAAGTAAAAGATACTTGGAAAGAATTGAAGAAACAGAGAGGAAATAATGAATTGTCTACTCTTCCAAGACGAATCGAACAAGAGGTGTGTGGGTAAGTGGGGTTAATTATTGTGATCTACTTATAAAAGTAAGTAAAATGCAGTTATATACCTAGTTAGACTTGATATTTTCATAATTTTTTTTCTTTAAACTTATATTTTTCCAAGTCTGATTGTTTTTTTTTAATATCATTGGCAAACCTGAAAATAAGTCACATGTGAGTATGTTCAGAATAACACATATTCAAATAAATTGTTGATGGATTAGTCGACAATTAAAGTCTGAATCTTGTTTGATACGTGTGTTATTCTAGTTCTAATTATAAACATATAATGAACAAAGTATAAAAGTTGATTTTATCGTCAGAATTTTTAGGTCATAAATAAAATTTACTCTTTCAAGAGGAATTAGAAATGAGAATTATTAATCAATTTGATCTGCATATAACAGTAAGTGAAATACAATTATGCTTCTATTTCAACTTTTTTCAACCGATGTTTTTATAATTTGGTCTTCTCTTATGAATCTGGATTATTGTTGCGAACCTGATTGGGGAATGCTTAAAATATCACCTGCAGTCCTACTTGTTATTTATTGGGCCCTTCATTCCCGCCGGCCAGACACCAGTTCTCAGAACAAGAGGGCCTTTTGATGACGATAACCCTCTTTCCTCATTATTTCTGTTCACGTAAGACGAGTCTTTTGCAACATAAACTCAATGCTTGTGGACCAGGATGACTGAAGAATCTCAGTGCTTGTGATATACTACTTATCAAATTATCCCCTGTCGGTTAATCCAAACAATAATCAATCTTACGACTCAGCCCCACCCCCACTCGAGCTATTCACCAACGGTTGAATGCATTTCCCTTTCCAATTATTTCATCTTAGCACAGCGTTTCGGCCAATTCATTCTATGGCTTTCTCCAGCTAGGAAAAGATGGCTGTAGAATGAGCAGGCCGAAACGTCGCGCTAGCATCAAAGTTTTGATGAAGAGATGGTATTTCCAAAAAAAAAAGTTGGAGTATTAATGTTTTCTTAAAGTTATAGACAATGCCTTTCTTTAGGTTAAAAAGATTCATGCATTGTTCTCAGATGAAGATCAGAGATTTGACCGATTGAAATATAATGAATTTCAACTTGCCTCTGAGACGAGTCTACAATCTGGATAATTAACTTTCAATAAAGATCGAACATTTGACCAGATCCGTTCAGATCAAATGGAACGTTGAATCAGTTCAAATACGCTATATATTTCTTTCAAAATGTCCCATAACCCTCTCCTGGTGTAATAATTATGGCAAGTCTCTTATTCGCGATGTGTGCCATGCTAAATTTTAGTGGACATTCTTCATGCCTCGTATTCTGAGATCATTTAGTCGCTTGTCTTTGTTTTCTTTCATGTCAGGTTGGAACAAATTAAATGGCTGTTTTGAACGACAAACGTCAACTCTTTAATTAATGGACCGCTTGTAATTGACAGTGGAACTCTTCAATGAATAGAACTATTTTTGAAGAATTGAACTCTCCTGCGAATTGAATAGAAAAAAAGAAAAAAAAATCATCGACAACGATCTGGCAGTGAATGTATTCCTTCACGATAAACGGTGGGGTTTCGACGGACTACAAACTCCGACTTAGTCCGCATCGGTGTACACTTGCTTGTGTGTATATGTATTTAAGATCCAGAAAAAGTGGTAAACGGTTGGGGACAGATCCGGTCAACAATAGGGATGTTTGAGTTGGACATCGATGCCTATCTGCATTTGGGAAAGTATAATATCTGGCGCTATCCTTCATAGGTAAGAACCCCTTTTTCTGTTTGCCATTGTTGGCCGAAATGTCAGCAAACTTTTGATTCATCAGTTCAAAATCACGACAATAGGACTCTGTCGTCATGGTTGGACCAGATTGCAAGAAAATTAAAAATGGCCATCTATTTTGTTAAAAGTTAATAAACCAGGTGGTTTGATATCAACTAGCTCTGTGCATTGGGAATTATCAGAATTCGAAACCCTATCGTGTTTTTCAACAAACAAGTCAAACTCCAATGATGGAATCACAACCAAGTGAAACGTGCAAGATTGTCAATTGACATTGCTTTGTTGATGTCTCAAAAAATACTACATGTCTATTGTTCGTCTTATGTTATCCATATATTCTAGAATATATTCTTCCGAAGGGGTATGCAAACACTGCTGGAAAGGACAAACGTATGCACTCTAGGGCATCCATACATTTAACAATCTATACTTCAAAAGAGGTATGCAAACATTACCGGACAGAATGAACGGGTACACTGAATGAAAAAAATGTTTGAGAACCCCTGTTTTAGCTAGATATTTAAAGATATCAATTTTTGTTTGGCCGTTAATGGAGGATGCAGAAAAGTGTAAAAGAGGCCCTTACAGGCAAAGGTTAATGTAGATTGTAGCAGTTGTTCTCAAACCCACGGTCAAGACCCGAATGAAGGTTGCAAGGTTGCTCTCCGGGGTCAGAGGATCGTTTGAAAGAAATCTGATAATAGAAATTCGAATTTTAAACGTAAACAGTTCTTTAAATGGTTAACAGTAAAGAAAAAATGATGTAAAAACCGGGTGTTGTAAGATAAATGCTACATTCAAAAGGGAAATAAATCTCAAAAAGAAAATCTAAAGTTGCCTCCCTTAAATTTATAGCCAATCAGCTGACGGTGAATTCAAGAGGGTATCTCCCATAGATTTTCCCTTTTTGAATGTTGCTTGTTTTTGTTACACCCTGTATGTCTATATAAAATGTTTTGAATTTGAAGGGGCACAAAAAATCTGAAACGAAAATAATTGAGAGTGATGAAGCATCAGTAAATTCATGAAAACAGTCGGCGATCTTTATTTTTGAATTAAAGTTGAACAAACTTTCAAAGGGGAATAACTCTTCGAAAGAAACTTAGGGGTTTCCTCCCTATATATATATATATATATATATATATATATATATATATATATATATATATATATATATATATATATATATATATATATATATATTGCTAATTGGCTGGTGTGCTCAGTTGATCAACTGACTATAAATCTAAGGGAAGCAACCCCAAATTTCTTTGTTTGAAAGTTATTTCCTTTTTATACGTTACAGGGTTGGGGGGAGCAGACACCTTTTATTTTTCAGCTATGGAGATCACCGGGGTTTACGAAATTTTTTGTTTGGGGTCTCGACCGAAGAGGTTTGGGAAACACTGTTTTAGATTGTTTTGAAACGAAAGAATTTTTTTTTTGGACTGGCACAAGCGAAAGTCAAATAAGAGTTTGAATTCGAGGCCCAATATGGAAAACTGCTTTTTCCCCCAAAAGAATGAAAATCGTACGATAAAGCCAAAAGGAAAATTGAATGACTGAACACGTAAAGATCGTGAAATTTGAAAGTTAAAAAAAGAAAAAAAAAAGACTTATTCTTCAAATGTAACGATTACTTTAACGGATGGTTTTTCGGTTCGACACTCTTGATGCGATAAGACTGAGTCAAAAAGTGTCTTTTTGTGTTTAAACACTTAAAGTAATTCTTCTTTGTTCTCTCACAAAACATCAACAACAACAAAAAAACATGCCGGTAATCATCTAAAAATGCCTTTTTTCCGTATGGTTTGTAATGACCACGTGACCTGTAAAATTCATTATCACTTTTGAAATTCGTGACGATGAAAAACGCTTTCTTTTGATGTTTTTTTTTTCTTTCTAAAGTCACATGTCCTGAAAAATTCATTATCGCTTCGAAAAATGGTGACGACGATAAATGCTTCGTTCTGATTGGTTTTCATAGGTCATGTGACTAGAAAAATTCATTATCACCTTTTGTTTGTGTTCATTTGAACGTATAAAAACAAGAATCGATGAAAATTCTTCGGAAAACGATGTTTTTTTTTAAATGGCTTATATCATTAACAGAAGCGCAATGTCATATTACTGCAAAAAGTAAAGAATAAAGAAAATATCAACTTTACTTCCAGCCAATGACAGATTATCTACTGCAATGGCCCTTAGGCTGGGCTTCAGTAAGGCTCTCCCAACCTTGCCCCACCATTCGCTCAATAGATAAAGTGACACCAAATAAATTATATCGCTGTATAATTACCACTGTATCAATGTGGTTACCATTTTGTGTACAATTGATATCTCTTTAGTTAACTTTGATGTTTCGCCAGTTAATCCTGGCTTCTTCTAAAAAGTTGATGCAGATACAAGAAATTGTCTGTTATACAAAGTTTATGTCTTGTTGCGAACGGGTTTAGTGATTATTGATTAAATTATGGATTTTAAATTAATTTATTCTAAGAAAAAAAAAGCCTGGAATAACTAGCGAAACGTCAAAATAAATGAAAGAATTCTCATTTGTACAAGATATGATTTCCTGAATTGTCATTTCACTCTGCAATGTATCATGTACTGAATTCAAAATATCATAAAGTTAGCTGATTCCATTACAGAATTCAAAATACTCATATGTACACTTAAACCATTTTTCCTGCTCTCGGACCCCCTTCCATTCCAGATCCTTAGGCTTAATCCCACTCAGCCTAATGGTCAACCTGTCACTGCTTTCTGCCCCACTTGAACCAACGCCATATCAGTATATACAAAATTTGCAGAAGAAAAATGTCAGTTATGTTTTATTAGGTGTGTGCAAAATTCCCAGTGATTTTTTGAAAACCGATATTCTGCTGGGAACTTCTGCCCCCATCTAACACATCCTCCTCCCATCGGATTATATTTGTTTAAAAAACGCAAAAAAAAAAAAGAAATTACAGACAAAAAATAAAGAATTCTATCAAGACTGCGCAGGACCAATCAAAATTAAAATCCGTCGGATTTCGGAGAAAATTCCCAACTTTTGTTTTTAATGGAATGCGATCACAGAAATTGGACTTGTTGAATCTATATACACAACACACATCATTCAGGTGTGGATCCAGGAGGGAATTCAGGGGGGTCCGGATACCCCTTTGCACGGGCAAAACACATTTGATTTTTCTCGAAAATAAAAGTATTTAGATGAAGAATTTTTTTTTAATAAAAAACCCAAATAATCCTGAGTAATCATTAACCTTCAAACCCAAATATATAATAATCATTATCTGATTAGAAAGACAGAGTGAAAACAATATCCTGGATCCGCCCCTGAAAAGAATTCCAAAACACAAAAACTGCTCGAACCGGAACTGTCAAGGACTACAGAAGACATCAATGTTTAATCTTCCAGAAAAAAATGCATTAAAAAAATAGTAATTGTAAATAATATGGTAAGTGTAAGTAAAACAATTGAAGCATCTATGATTTTTTTCATTTTTCTTTATTGTCTTGATCACGATAATTTCGGTGCTTCACTCTCCAGCCTTCAGCTGTCTGAAACGACCATCCCAGATACTTGACCAAATCTTCCGCTCCTGGAAAGTGAGTAAAATTCCACCATTTCATTTCCTTTTCGATGGCTGAGTTCAGCCGTTGTTTTCCTTTTTTTTCCAGCGAATTGTCTTCATACTTTGTTACGATATTGCATTACCTTATCCTTCTTCTCACCCTCTTGTTCTCTGCCCTCTTTGCTGACTTAGTGCTTGGATACTATTTTGAATTCTTCTCATTTATCCCCTCGCCCTTTCAACGTAAAAAAAATTAATCTCAAAAGTTTGGCACACAGAGATGACAGATAGACAGACAGACACTTTGTTTATTGTGATATAGATTTATCGGTTTGTTAAATAGAATTTTTATGATGGCACCTTTATTTTTTATCACAGCAACTCAACCCTAACCTTTGAATGTATAGCTACAAAGCATTGGTAATCAGCCTCCAGTCCATAAAAAAAGCTTATTAATTATCATTTTATATCTAGGTATACAGATTTTCATAGCTATCCGTCAGTAGAGCGTCTCTATAAAACCTATGGTAAACTGATTCGGCGTAAAGAAAAGGAATCAATTACCATTAATTTACATGGGAAATATTTAAAGAGCTCCCATTACCAGAAAACCTTCTTTTCTGTCTGCCAGTTTTACAATAAGCATAACACCATTACGATGCCTTACCATTCGTCTTATAAATGACGCACAATATTAATTCAGATAAACTACTGATTCTCACAGACTAATCTCAAAATACTGTTCTCCTTCTTTTTCTCTCCTGCTTGGAATGCTTGTATATGCAATCCATGATCGGAGCCACATCGAAATGACGTGTACTCTGTTGGTCATCAGATTGATGACGTGTAGTATCTCAATTTACTCAAGTCATGTAATTGAATTTGAGACGAGTTTTTAGATCATGGTAACTATGACCCTGTGAGGTCACGTCACGTTGCTGAATGTATTACATCAGGTGCTTCTTACAGATCAAGAAATGCGATTACTTTCCCTGTGTAAAGACAGTATTACTTGATAGTGTTCATTGAATAAGAGCATCCGTTATTTGTTTTTGTATTTTTTTCATTTTTTTATTTATTTATTTTTTATCTTTTTGTATTTATGAAATTGAGAACTCCAAGCCCAAAGGGTATTTTAATCTAGTTATCATCCCTGCCGGTGTTTCAGCCAAGTATCTCTACCTATCAATTTATATATCGGTCTGGAAAGGGTTGATATTAGCCACTATTCATGCACAACGTCTCTAACAATCGATCCGTCTTTCCCGTTTATCGATCCTTCGTGACTATCGATTTATTTCGACGGCCTCGGCAGAGCAAGAGAAACCCAAGAATTATGGCAAAGTAGCAATCACAGACATTTTTCTTTTGAATAATTCTATTAATGTATTCGACCAGACATGTTCCGAATTATGGCAACAGGAACTATTTTTGCATCCAGTAGAAGCATGCCTGGCGCTAAACTCTCCGTAAACTGTTCAGTGGGTCAAGTTCAATCAAGAAACTAAGCTAGAAGGAAAAGAGAAGTAACCGTTCGAGACGCAGGTTTATTTGCTTTTGATTCTTGTTTCGTTACGAAAATAAATGGTCACCGGAAGTTCCCATTAGGCCGTGCGCGTGTATGTCCGAACACAAACAAAGAGAATCAGGCTTGGTAACCAAACCATCCTCCAAAAAATGCAGTAATTGATACTCATACATGAGTATAAGTATAATGATTGAACAACCTGTGCCATCAAAGTTGGTGGAGGGTTCTATCTTTTTTCATATGCACATGTGTCTTTGATTATTTGTTGATTTGTTTCAGAGCTCCAGGCCACACTGTTTTTAGGCCTCATTCTAGCAGATTTATTTGTTTGTGTGTTCCTGATGTTTTAAGCTCTTTTGACCTTTTTAGACCTTAATCACTGGTTTGATAATAACATCTGAATTCTGGAGAATCGACAGGCTTGTAAATGATTGTTATTTCCACTGAAAAACATGTGGAATACAGATGTTTCTCAGAGGAAATAACATCTAGATTCTGGTGAATCTAGATGTTTCTAGATGTTTTCCAGTGAAAAAACACCAATGATGTCATGAATAGAATTTAAAATGATTTCTTTTTTTGATACTACGGTTGTTCGATTATTGACTGTGGTGACGAGTGATATATCATAATTTTACTTATTGAAAATATTGAATATTGAAAATGCAATGTCAAGAGATTTCCACGTTTCACCTGAAGTTTTCATTTGCACAAACATTCAGCGTGCACATATTTTGTTGCATCACAAAATGCACAACTGATTTTTGCGCACACAGACTACTAAAAAGTAATAACGGCTTTGATAGAATTATTTGGTTTAACGACATTTCCACGCAAAACTAATTCCAACAAATCAAGGCAAGGATAATTCAATGCAAGAACTAACAAAAACAATTTATGGATTTAAAACAATTTACTAAGTTACAAAAAAAAACGAAATTATTGGGGTTGTTCGCAGATACTACACTTAATTGACTTTATTCCTATAGTCGTCGAATAACATTTTTTTTCATTGCTGAATGTATCCAAAAACAAGTATGGAAGCCCAGTGGTGTGTAACAATAAGGAAATGGAAATTATTTTTCTCAACAATCGTAAAATCAGTTTTATGAGATGGGTTTTTGTTTTATCATTGATAAAAAAAAAAAAGTAAATTCCATGAAGCTTGTGCATTTACTTTTGAATCAGTGAATGATTACCGTGGAATAGCAAAGTAAAATACATGCCACCTCAAAATAAAAATTAAGAATATTAAAAAAGAATTGTTATATTATAAGGAAACTCATTTCAAATTATCTGCCGTCGTTACACGGTTGATATATCACTCAATTTAGACAACGAGAATAGAATAAACAATTGAAGAATAAAGTGCTGCTGTTGGAATCGAACCTGCCACTAAGAGGGTTGCAATTTTAACGTAACGAAACTCTTACAACTGAGCTATACAACCGACGGGGTTCGGGACGAAAACAGTTATTTGGCCTTTCACCGGTGGCTGTTTAGCTCACTGGTGAGAGCGTTGTAACGTTGAAGCGGCTAACATATCGGTGCTAGTTTCAATCCCTGCAGAAGCCCAATTTTTTTTAATTGTGTAATAACGGGAAATCATTTCAAAAAAGTTTTATTTATAATTCATTCCATCGGACCAAATTTTCCAAATCAAATATATATATATATATATATATATATATATATATATATATATATATATATATATATATATATATATATATATATATATATATATATATATATATATATAAACTTATGAAACAATATTCCATGTTTTACTTTAAAAAGGCATTGAGCCCACTTACTGATGATGTTTTACAAAATTACCATTCCCCAAAAAGCATTTAATCTTTTTTTTATATATAGATAGATAAATGATGGATAGATGAATAGATGGGATATTGGATAGTCTATAGCCATACTGAAGAGTTGTTATACAACGAAACAACTGACTGCGGATATAAAGCAGTTATAACACACATTCACACAAACACATATATATATATATATATATATATATATATATATATATATATAATGTTTGTTGTTGTTGATCTAAGGCAATCCAACAGATGATGAAAAGCATGTCTTACATCTATAAACGTTTTACCGTCGGCATGTTCTTCGATTGTTGCCGACCATCCTTTTCAGAGGAACTTGCGGCGATTCAGTTCTATTCCATTTACCAGCTGGTTGCTTAGCTCAGATGGCGAGAGCGGTGACGTGATTAGACGGTTTCCTTGAAGCAGGTTTGATAAATGCTGCAGCCAATTTCTTTAATACTTTATTCTACACACGCTGTCTAAGATCTCTGGTATATTCATCGTGTAAAAACAGGGTGTTGGCTGAAATGAAGTTGGAAAAATAACGCATTTAATATATATATATATATATCTTCCTCTTCTTGAAAAAAAAAGTACTCACTTACAAACATCTTAAATTTGAAAGGGTCTAACCTTTTGTAAAAGCGCTTGTAAAGTTTTTGAAACTCACTGTATATATGTGCGTTGTATTGTAAGCCCTGAATTGTCTCGTGGAGAATTGTCAGGTCACGCAGCCAAACATAACCCACTTTTGGCGTTTGGTCAAGCATAAACAGACGAGATTTTACATTTGGAGTCTGGCAGTGAATCATTCACTGAGAAGTAGCGAGTTTCATGAGAAAATGGTTGATTGAGCTTTCATTCATGTGGATAGATGTGTATCGTTTGCGTCAGAGAGATTTTATTTACTCATCAGTCAAGCTATGACAAACCGTTGATCAAACCTGTCAATAGAGGATTTGTCTGTTTTTAAGTTGGTCTGACCGTCTGGCTTGCTATGTACGTATATATCAAGCGTGCAGGCCACGCCATTAGAGCTAGAGGGCTTGAAATTAGCAGCATATTATGTCAAGAGAAATCTTTTTTTATATTTTGGAAATTATCCAAAGTTGTTTTTTATTGTTGGGTTCTAATTTGCAATATAAGTTTATGCTAAGTTGGTCCCTAAGTTTGTGTCCGAAATCATTCACACTTATTATTCTTTTATATCTTTTTTTCGAAGATTCAGGATTTTATAGCTGACTAACAACAGGCTAGTGAAATGAATTATAAATTGATCACCCCTTTCTGCAGTTTTTTTCAATTTATCTCTCCTAACAGGGCACGCTGCCAAAAGACATTTAGTCATGTATGGTTTCTGTTGAGAGAGAGACCAAACTTGTCCATTTTTTGTTTGCGAAAAAGAATTATTGATCTAAAATATTTTTCAATTTTACGCCGTATAAGACTCTTTCAGCTCTGCCCTCCCTAAGGCGAATGCCCCTTTCGTTGCCAACCCCAAATTGGCCAGAAATTGGAGGGAAGTCAGAAGAAAAACGTGTCATAAATGTGAACAATTCATGGAGTTTTCTATCTTTTCTTTCTGCTCGGATAGTTCCATCTGAACTAAGGTTGAGGGCGCGATTATGCACCATCCGATACGGCAGGTGGTAAATGAAAAAAGTGCATATTAGTTGCTATATAAGAAACATCCTCTCTCCACGATGCCTTTAACTGAAGATGAAAAGTCTCCAATTTTTACACTGAAAGATTTAAGGCGTATAGACAACTTAATGTATCATAGATAGCAAAACTGGATTTCAACTTTTACGAACAGAATTTTACCAATAAATAAATGAATGAATAAGGGAGATTATCCCATAATTACAATTTGATACTTTTGTCTTGATTGTGAAATCGGTTTATTGTAAAGGTAAATGCGATGCCAGACCAAAAACTATTAAATTATAAGTTGGCAATCTTCAAGGTGCCACATCTTGAGGGGAACTTTGATCCAAGATATATAACTGCAATGCACTGTTTAAGCTAAGTCGAAGTCAGAAACAGACAGACAGAATGAGAATTTTAGTAATATATACATATTCTCGCCTTGGGACCCATTGCTAATGGTGTCTTGAATTATATTACATCGATTATAAGGAGACATTGGAGATGATTACACTAGACAATTTTATTTTATAGTTTTTTCCGCTCATAAATAGAAAAAGTGTTATTAGAAACGATTAAACCAAAGTGTTAACAGAGGTTTCTTCACTTCTATTGTTTTGACGTATCAAGCGTACAGGCCGTTCCAATGGAGCTAGAAGGCTGAAATGTTCAACATTCACTCTTTATTTGTCCAGAAAAAAAACGTTTTGTACCAGTTTTAGTTTTTAAAAATTCAACCTAAAAATAGTCTTTTATTAGAGGATTTTCTCCTTGATATATTTATTGTTTATTGAAAATTTGTTTCTAGTGATCACTGACCAACAAAAGGCAAGAGAAGTAACTTATTTATTGATCGTCCTTTCTTCAAAATGTTATTTGGTCACCCTAAGCCCAGCATACAGTATAAATACGTTGGACACGTTATGGCTTACATTGAGTGACTAATCAGACCAGTTTGTCTAATAGATTACGTCAGAGGAAAAAAGTATAGAAAAAGTCTACTATCCCTTTCAAACTATGAGCAACCAAGACAGTAGTAATTTGAATTCTGCCCGTTTCCAATTGGACAACAGGTGATAATTTTTGCATTCCCAATTACTTGAAGTAAGAAAAACAGTTATATATGAATGCCAGAGTCCTGGTATCAAATAAAAACATCGTTTGAAAGGAATCATAGCTGTTTTCTATTTCTCTCTACACGTAAGTAACTAGAAACAATGAAAATTGCTATACACGATGTTTATTAGTCTGTGATTCCGGACACGTAGATAAGAGATGGCAATTGTAGGATGCCACGTGTACTCTTCAAATTCACCAAAAGAGATTTCCCGATAAAAGTGCCCCAATTTGACTCGTTGAACGTAGGAATTAGATCAGAATCGGAAAACACCGACATTTCGAAAGGGGAGAGCAGTAAATCAGAAATTTAAAAAATAAGTAAAAACAGGTAAGTCACTCAATAGAAACTATCACGTGAGAATTGTTTCCTGGCTGCATGCCATGTTAGGGTTGATTAACTAAAAAAATTGATAAGATGGCGTGATCTATCGATAAGTTACTTTCTTTCTTTCTTTCTTACTCTCTCTCTCTCCCTCTCTCTCTCTCTCTCTCTCTCTCTCTCTCATAGGGCAACGATCACTAAAGAAATCTTCAGAATTAAGTGTGAATGCTACTGCACCCTTGACCAATTTAGCATTTAGCATAATCTTACAT
>OY735234.1:43784236-43871464 GCA_963457665.1 Thysanoteuthis rhombus
CCCTTTTGTGTGCACTCTTGAGATCGGGAAATCCAATAACATAAGCCGATGTGGATGAAAGTAAACAATGTCTGTGGAAATAAAATCGAAAATTAAAAAAGCAGAAGTCGGAATTAAACGAAAGACACTGCCGAATAGAATTCATTCTTTCAAATGAGAAATTATAAATCCTTTTTAAATGGGATAGCCAAAAGCATCTCCGTTAACTGTACAAGGAATGGAATCGGCAAGCCGGTTTCAAGATCCAGCTATGTCAATTTGCGTTCACCTTTGAGAAAGCATGAATCCATTTTTCCCAACCCAGATATGAGTGAATAGCAGTGCAGGCTGGACTCTTCATTTTTAATTTGCAACCAGTGTAGGACACAAAGACCTATAAAGAACTCAAATAAATCAATCATTCGTAAACTTTACACGAAATGGGAATCGATTGCAACCGTGTGTTAATAGGATTTTTTTATTGGATTGCAAATAACAACTCTGCCCTTTTGTGTGCTCACTTGAATCCTTTGAATCTAGTGACCCTAGCCGATATGGATATATCCCGCGATATGTCCCGCACAGAACCGTATTAAGCCAGTGAGGGGACACTATCATATGTTATAAACAGGTCCTAATTTTTTTTTTTAACTTCGTAGATAAATGTTAAAACACTTACCTGTTTTACCTGCATGGTAGAATAATTCATCTTTTTTATTTGTTTTAGAGCCAAATAACACGATAGATATGTCTAACATTTCAATAATAGCATCATTTTCTTTTTGTTTTGATCTTTATACAGCGGCTATTACTCTAGAGCCCAATACCTTCGTATTTATGTGTCATACATGTATCACATAGATATTGAATTCCCGTTAAGTAATGTGTTCATATAATAACTTCAGTGAAAGGTGATGATTAAATAAAATTATAAACCTAAAGACTAGGTCGTTTATGAAGGTTGGGGGTAGTATAATACTATAATGATAAGGAAAATGTAGAATCATTGATTTGGAATTGATAGCTTTCAAGCATTTAGTACGGGGTTATTAAAATCGTGGGGCATGTAGCAAATACTGCTCTTGCTATATAGTTAATCCAGCATTGCATAGCACAGAGGAATCGATGAATTAATTGATTTTTTATTTCCTGTCGTCGAAATACAAATTAATCAAGCTGGAATGGCGGACACGACGTTTTATTTAGGGAGGGAGAAAGATACTTCAAAGATGTAAAACATTAACAAAGAACATTGAAGACCTGAATCGATTCTAAGTATTTTTTGTAGTTTGTTTTGTTTTTTGTTTTTGATGTTTTTGTTTTTTTTTTTTGTTTTTTGTTGTTGTTTTCGTGAGGTTTTTATTTCTCAAATTGAATCATAAATAACAATTCTGCCCTTCTGTGTGCACACTTCAGATCTGGAAATCCGATGACATAAGTCGATACGATCGATTTAAATCTGATGACGTGAGCAAATATGGTCTGCCCAAAAACTGAAAAATGCAAAAATCAGAAATAAAATTATTTAGTTGCTTAGAATGCAATGGCGTTTTCAAAGATTGAAGAACAACATTAAAAAAGAGAGTTCAACAACCGATTGAGTCAAATTAGTGTCCAAATGATTGAATAAACCTTCAACAAAGCTCTTTATATCCTTACAGAAAGGATCGATATCCCTTAGATTAAATAAACTCATTGAAACCTTTTTTTTATAGTTGCCTGGTTTCGGAAGTGTTTATTCTTTTTTTTTTTAATTGTTAAATGTTTGAAAAGCGATTAAGTGGATGGGGCCGAACTTTTATTTGTAAATGCTGTCGATTTGTCTGGTCTTTGTGGGTAGATGCACTTGATAAGTTAGTTCCCACTTTATCGACCATCGACTTCTTGCATTCGGTTAGAGAAAGACACAGAATATAAAATGCCACTAGCTGTAGCATTTGTCTACTTCAAGAAGGCCTTTGACTCAGTTGAAACCCAAAGGTCATTGATTCTATAATACAAGGCTGAGCCTTGTATGTGTTAGAGTTCTGCAACATATCTACCGACACAGGTTCCTTCATAAGGCTACATGAAGACTCTGGAGCCTTTTACCCAGGAAAAAGGATAAGGCAAGTTGATACCAGCTCGTCCAAACTTTTCACTATCTACCTTTAGATGAAAAAAAAAACGAAACCTGGACTGGGAAAATAAAAGAATGAGCATTGACAGCGTATAGCTAACTAACACAGAATTTGCTTACGACATTATCTTTTCTGTAGAGAACCTTCACAAACAAACAATGTTAGACGGATTGAAAGAGGAAAATTTTTGAAATAGTCTTTGCATAAATTTCAGTAAAGCAATCGTGGTGTACAAGAGGTATCTTGAAGAAAAGAAACCACGATCAAAATAGAAAACGCAGGGCTGAAGAAAGGGCATCATTGCAGCAACATAGGACAACGGGTCTCCATCCGAAAGAAAATGGAAATTGGACAAAGAATAATCCTATGCTTATAAGATTTCGGTAGAGCGAGCTAAGTCTTCAAGAACAAGAAAATCCCATTGGCCCTGAAAGTAAGGGTATACAACCAATGAATCCTCCCTATAGTCGCTTCTGGAGCTGAGACATGGAACCTTACCGGTAGATTGACCCACAAACTGAGGAACCATACAACGTGCGCAGAATAGAATCACGATGACTGCAACTTGTATTCTTTAGATAATGGATGAAAGATTTTAAAAAGTGTATATTTCTAGTATAAATGTAGTTATCTATGACAATGAAATAAGTCCTTGCGTATTTGAGCATGTTGATCATTTCAAATCATAACGGGCATATGTTGATTTTATACATCAGTTTGGTTTGACGTGACGGGACAAATAGTGAAGAGCTTACTACTGCATATTAGGTAAGGATTGTTGTTGGTGATGTTGTCGTTGCCGTCGTTGTTTTTGTTGATATTGTTGTTACGGAAAGACAAGGTTAACTCCAATGCCCAACTTGGACTGGAATTTTGACAAAGACCTAATAGAAAACACTCAAAGATTACGTATCTCCGCCAAAATTGTACACTTCAAAAATGGATATAAAAATGATAAAGACCAAGGGAGATAACACAATATTCAAAAATATTGAGTTTCGTCCCTTTGAAATTTAAATTCAACATTTTTATATACAGTTTAGTTTAACCCCTTTTCATGCAAAACAATAAATTATCACTCAGCCAAAAACAAATTCTTGGATCTGGCCCGAAATTCAATCGATTATTTCTCAACCCATGGTACATTCTTACACAAAGTATCATTAAAGTTTGCTGAGAACTGTTGGGGATATCGGGTGGACAAACATGAGTGATACTAAAATGCGTGAAAAATCTAGAATTATTTCCCGATCGCTAAAAAATGCTCCAACATTAGACGAATTCTTTCTCAACGCTAAAAATTATTTGAGAACTTTCGGAGATATCACGTGGATAGACATATAGCTACGATGCAGGGGAGTGAACCATAGAGATTCCTTTATCCATTTAAAATTCGAAATCAATTCTCCGATATTTCATGACCCATCTTTTCGCAGGATTAAAATTTATTGATAACTATTCGAGACTGTATGGAAAGACAGACGGACATAAATGAATACACATACCTCTTCCAACTTCATTAGAAGAAGTAATTATCACTTCAAATGACAAGGCAGGAAAAAAATCGATGTGTAAGTCGATCATTTTTTTCTCCTGTTGTCAAAATAGAAGTCAAGAAAGCAGAAATGTCGGACGTGAAACGACGTTTTCTTTAGGGAGATAGAATAAAAAAAATACTTCAAAACGTACAAAATCAAGAAAGAACAATGAACAACCCCGAGTAAAAAATCAATTGTACAAAAATCTTACACAAAAGGTTAATCGATCGCAAATATATATTCTCAAAATCGAATCACGAATAACAACCCTGGGATTCCGAGTATGAGACTGAGATCTGGAAATCCTATGGTATTAGCCGATATGGATGAATGAAAAGTTGCCGTCCAATAAAATTGAAATTGACGAAGGAAAAGTCAAAAATGAAATGAAAGACAATGAAAGGACTTTATTCTTTCAGATGAGAAATCGGAAATTGTTGCCGAATAGCCACACACTTCGTCATTGATTCAATTGATTTGTTGTAGGATCTTATTGGTTCATTGTCAGTGTTATGTCTTCCTATTCTTTCATGTTTTTTTTTTCATGGCAGTGCGAGTGGCCCAATGGTTAATGACACAGAAAATGGAGTCGGCGACCTATGTTCAATTTTTGATTACTTAACTGTAACTTTGAAGAGGCCATTTTTTCTCAAATAGTAATCTTCCTTTTAAATGTTATGAGTGTTCTTTTCCAGGAGTCTCAATAATCATTGCCACATACCTGACACACAACAAAATTAAAGTTAGACCTCTATCTAATGAGAGTATTTGTGAAGCTTTAAATTCATTTCATCTTGCTTGTAGCCAGGCCAGTCAGAGGATTCGGGTGTTGGGGAGGAAGGAGCATTTAGCTGAAGTTATTGAGCGTAGAGGTGAGATTGGTATCCTCCCAAGGTGAATTAACGGGATTATAACGGGATTCTATCTACATGATCCCCAAAGATGCTTACGGCACCTGGGATTCTCAGACATTCAGTTATTTAGGGACTGTCCGGACTCGACGTAAATTGAAGATTGCTTGCGTGTTGGACTGTTGCGCATCTGACCAGAGATAACCCAGACACAAATGGCAGAGATGACAGCTATGGTTCGCTACTCAATAGAAACTACCACATGATCAACGTCGTTTGGCAGCATCCCATGGATGAGGTGATCAGTTAAAAATCGGGAAAACGGGCGATCAATGAATATTTCACCTTTTGTTTGATCATTAAAAAGTTCAACAAAAAAAAGTGAACGCCAGTGGACACAAACTTGAGGGAACTTTAGCTTGAACTTACATCATAAACCCCTCTATAGACCTATTTTAGGAGGGGGGGTTCTAAAAAAGAAGATTTAGACATAAAGAGCAAATGTTTAAATATCATCCCTCTAACTCGATTGGTTCGACCTGTATTCACGATTTGTGCAAAGATAGCCATCTGGCAAAATTAACTTGAAACTTGAGACACTTCTTTGGACAGTTCTGGCAAAAGTTCTACTTGGTGATTTCCAATATAACTTTCCAGTTTCCGATTCCATTTCTGTGCAAACTGATCAGTAGATTTGTCAGTTTTTCATAGTCAAAATATTCATTCATTAATTTCAGATCCCAGCGATGCAATGCAACCGTAAACAAGTTTGGCTCGTAGAACAATACTTCTCAAATGATTTCCATCTTTAAGAGTTGCCAGACAAAGCTATGATTAGTAAATACCATTAAATATTTTTAGTATTGGGTCCAGTTTTATTTTCGAACTGGAACAGAGGTTTCATTTTTGTTTTTTTGTTTTTGTTTTTTGTTTTTTTTTGCTTTAATACTTCTGCCCAAACAACCGTTTTTTTTTTCTTCTTTTGCTCTCATGAATTTCTGTCGTAACTTGAATCGACATTTAATGCCTCCATTACCATATGGAAATTATTTGATTGTTGTTTTCATCAATATTTTAACCTAATTATTCAGGTCCAAACATCCAATGTAAAGAGTACAATGGATGTACGAACCCTGCTATATAAGGATGTGAAACATAGAAACCTAACAAAATCATTTGAAAACAGAACTCAGGATTGCACCAAGAGCGATGGAAAGAGCATTGCCAGGAAGGACATTAAGAGATAAAAAGAGATCAACATGTATCAGAGAGCAGACCAAATATATCGTGGAAATAATTAGGATACAAAATGGAGATGGGCTGGGCACATAGCAAGAAGGAAGGATAATCGATGGTACTATGAGTTTACAGATTGGTGTCCAGAGACAGCAAACACAGAAGGAGAAGACCAGGCATGAGACGAAGTGATAGGATAAAAATATTTACTGCTAAGACATGGCACACATTGGCACATTCACGGTCGACATGGAAGGAACGGGAAACGGGCGTTATCTGGTGGTGGACTGATGATGATGATGATTAAGGCATTCAACAGACTTATATATATATATATATATATGTATATATATATATATATATATATATGTATATATATATATATACATATATATATACATATATATATATATACATACATATATATATATACATATATATATATACATGCATATATATATATACATATATATATACATATATATATACATACATATATATATATACATATATATATATATACATACATATATATATATACATATATATATATATACATATATATATACATATATATATATACATATATATATATATATATATACATATATATATATATATACATATATATATATATATATATATATATATATATATATATATATATATATATATATATATGCAAACACACATGTATATATATTTCTTCTTTATTTGTATGAATTTAGATGTCTGTTTCTATATTTGTATGCGTGCCTTCAATGAGAGGAGGAAGAATATAAAATAAAGGTTGCTTGACAGACCTGACAGAGAGTTCTGAGGGAGTCAGCCAAAGCATGTTTGCCTATTTGTGTGCACGCCTTTAATAAGAGAGGGGGAATGAAATATACAATAGATGATGATAATTAAGGTGTCCAACATGAAGTTATTTTTCTCCTTTTATCAGTTTTTATGAGATGCCGGTGGCCAATTAATCGGCAGTTCTGATATCAAAATCGGTGGACCGAGTTCAAACTTCGTCTGGGACAATCAGCATTTACTTGGCATTGATTACCTGCAGGAAAATATTATTCCATCTAGCCAACTGGAAAAGTCCAACCATTCGTTCCGTATCATTTGAGACAGGCAACAGACACAGTAGGGAAACGTGTTCGCGGAAGGGGACTCTTTCAAAGCTCCAACAGGTCCACCGAACCGGAAATGGATTAAAACAAACGGCCACTTGTAATAACACTGCAATACCCTTGATGTTACGAATTGATGGATGATTTACTAACATACTCTTCATTAAGACATTAAACAAAGTTTTATTCTTACTGTCCTTGTAAATCTTACTTTACGCAGGCAAATCAAGGATAACTGCTGTTAGCGGAAAAAATGGACTGAGGATTATCACTCACATATAATTTGATGATATATGCGATTTGAACGATAGAAATAAAAAAACAATTTTGTATCCATACAAATTTGCTGTAAACATACAATTCAACGATTCAATTTATTCCCAGCAAGGATAGAATGTTTTATGTACTTACTTCAGTTTTTTGTTCTATAGGGGAGATAATCCTGTTTGCATAAGTCAAATTTAAGGCTAATGGGAATTTTTTCCATTTCACGCTAAACCAGTGTTTTACCTCACTTCTTATTTCACAGCTCAGGAGGTTTATTTAGCCATCGTCTCCTCCTTGAACAAGATTCACCATTACAAAATGCATAAGTATTCAATGCAATTTTTGAATAATACAAATATTTTATATAATGTTATGCTCAGCATACACAACTCAAGATATTTTATACTTTGTTGATTAAGATATTTGCAATGGATAAAGAGACTATAAAATGTTTTTACATAATCGTGTCTTTCACTTGAACTACAGACGTTTTTTGAAGTAGCTAGCATAGGGCTATACCCTTTAAGGGCGAAGGTAATAGACAATGTTTTTCGATATAGAGAAAACTGAATGCATTTATGAAGGTCAATCTGACTGTATGTATATTTCAAGTTGCATGCCACATTTTCACACAAACGGAGTTACAATCCAGCGCAGGGCTATATCTTTACAAGGTGAAAATCATGGGCTATGATATTCAGTGTACTTAAAATTGAATGTCTATCTGTCTGTCTGTATATATGTTGTAGGCTACAGTTTTGTACCTCAGAAACTGGTGAAATACCATATGCTATGCGACTTTTTCTGTCTACGATTCAAGTTGATCGAAATGTTTTTCAAATTTTACTGAATTTTCGCTTATTTTATTATCAGTATTCAATTGACAATATATTCAATTTAATCAATATTCCTTGAGCATATGAATATTTTCACCATTGTTTTAAAGCGGTTTGTTCGGATTATAGTGAACTTAGACGATTGTATTTATTCTAGGCATTTATGAATCCGGTTACTTTTGCTAATATTTTATAAAATTGTATGATATGATTAGAACACAACCTACGAGATATGTCATGTTTGGATGACTAAGATCTTTGCTTCGTATAAAAAAGAAAGTAAAATGTTTTTCACGACAAACAGTGTTTCTTTATCTAAACGAAGATCTTTGCAAATCATAAAAGACCATAGATTACTTTTATGTAACCGTCTTTTTCGATGGAACACTTGGAATAATGCCACCAAAAGTATCAAAGACAAAAAAAGCTCAGCTCCAATTTCTATTCTGACTAGAATATGATCACTTCAACTTTGTATTTTATATACAATAAATGAAAATTTATGAGAATATACATATTTTGGTAGAAATACATTTATTTATTTATTTATTAATTAGAATTAAAATTTTATCCATGGGTAAGAATTGTCAATGTAGATCAGCAAATAAGACAGCCTCCTTGGAATTAGTTGGTCGTAAGTTCTTATCATGGTCGGTCATCTGGATTGTTGTTGTTGTTCATGTTGTTACGATAGTCAACTCCTGACTTTGTACTGGAGTTCCATAGAATCTTGAAAGAAATTCAAAAAAAAGTCTTACAAATTAATGATAATCATGAAGCAATTAAGGTGATGGAACGAGGTACAAGTCGACTTTAAAAAATTTCTAATATAATTTTTGGTCTTTTACCTTGAATGATATTCTTTGAAATGTCCAAATCGATACTTATCTATATTATCGAAGACAAAGGGATCCCATTAACCCAAAAAAGAAAAGTATACAACCAATCCATCCTCTCAATAGTCACTTACGGAGCTGACACATGGAACCTAATCAAGAGACAGACCAGCAAATTGAGAAGTATGCAATGTTCACATGAAAAAATTATGCTCAACTTCACACGGAGAGACATGACAGTGTAATATATCCGAGAGAAAACGGGAGTCCGAGATATCATAGAGTCCATTGAAAAATCTCAAATGGCAATGGGCTGTCCATGTTTCAAGAATGGCAGACAACTGATGAACATCATGACTCACAACATGGATCCCCAGAGATAACATGCGAAACCGAAGCCGGCAGATGGAGAGGCAAACTTGACTAATTCAGAAAGTACTGGCTCCGCGATGCCGACGATAGAGAAATTTGGCAAATACTGAGGAAGGTGTCTGTGCAAGAGACTGATGATGATGATCCTCTTCGTACGAGTATCAAAAGAGTTTTTTTTTATTTTGCTCTGTGCTTTCTGTTTTTTTCTGATCAATACACATCGTATAAATTTCATCCCTTTAAAACAGTCTTCTGTTTATTTATGTGTTATGCTCAGCACAGTAACTCCAATAAATTTCTCTTCTGGTGGTCAAAGATCTTTGCTGCGAATGAAAGACCGTAAAATGTTTTTACGACAATGCTCCTTCATCAGAACTAATATCTTTGAGACGCTTAAAAGGATCATGAAATATTTTTACCTTTCTGTCTTTTTTATTGAGACCCTTAAAATAATGCTGCCGAAAGTAAACATCAAAATCTGAGACAATAATCAAAAGTCAATCAATGATAAGCTTGGAATGATGAAACAAGTGGGGCAAAGTGTGAGTAGAAGTGCATTTATTCCCAAATGTAACTGCGGGTCTTTTAAACTGTACGATATTTTTAATAAGTCTAAACTGAAACGAATGGATCTGCCGTGAAAGTGTAATCAAAAGATTATTACCAAACCTCAGTACAAAGTTGCTTTTGTTCTCTTACTGTAACAACAATAACAATTCCCGCCTAACCTTCAAAAATAATGAGATCCCATTAATCCTAAAGAGAAGGGTGTATAACCAATGCATCCTCCCAGTAGTCACTTATGGAACTTAAACATGGAACTTAACCAAGAAACAGACCCGTAAGCTGAGAACCATGCAACGTGCACATGAAAGAATAATGCTGGGCCTCACATGGAGAGACCACAAAACAGCACAGTACATCTGGGAAAAGACAAGAGTTAGAGACATCATAGAATCCATAAAAAATCTCAAATGGCAGTGGGCTGGCCATGTTGCAAGAATGGCTGACAATCGATGGACATCACGACTCACAATATGGATTCCCCGAGACCACATGCGCAACCGAGGCTGGCAAAATGTTAGATGGAGAGACGAGCTAGAGTTCAGGAAGTACTGGCTCCGTGACGCCCACGATAGAGAAGTGTGGCAAATCCTGGGGAAGGTCTATGTCCAACGACAGACGCTAAAAGACTGATGATGATGATGATGATGATGAACCTTAATGGGGTTTGAACACACAACCCACTGATTGCCAGCAGGCCATTGTCAACTCCAGCACTCAATTGAATCCAGCACGGGTTCAATAAACAGACTACCAATCTATAAAAAACCAGCAAGAATTCATTCTTTCTTCTAACTTGACTTTTAACACTTGCTCATGCTCTAAGGTGTGTCAAAAAGAACGTTACAATTTTGACTCGTCGTAATAAGATTATCTGAATAAAATTAGATAAGCCGTACGAACAAGCTTGAACACAAATTGACCGAAATATTAAGAATAATCTTACAGATTTCCTTTCGTTCTAATTTACTTTTTATCGGAGAATAAGACCTTTGACTCAGTAGAAATCCAAAAGGTCATTGATGCTGTAATAAAACAAGATATAGATCCAGTATGCGTGAAAGTCACAACGGTTTATTTATTAGGTTACATAAAGACTTTAAGCTGGAAAAAAGGGTAAGAAATTATGATATCAGCCCATCCAAACTCTTCATATCTATCAAAAATCTAAACTGGAAAAAAGAATCAATTTAGACTGCAAATGTATAAGTAACCTCAGATTTGCTGATAACCTCGTCTTTTTCCTGAGAACCTCCATGATCTCCAAAGAATGCAAGACGAATTGAATAAAAAGAGCGAAAATGAACGACTTTATGGTGACTTCTGTGAAACAAACGTCATGTACAACAAACCCGTAGAAGACAGCGACATAAAATAGACAACTACATCTACTTAGGACAATCTCCATGAAATCCTCAAAAGGAGAAGAAATAATGCGTTGAATCACACAATGTTGGCAAGTTTTCGGTTGAACATGCTCAAACTTCAAAAACAGGAACATTCAATTAGTCCTAAAAAGAAAGGTCTACAACAAATGCACCCTTTCTCGTAGTCACTTATGGAGCTGAAACATGGAACCTAAGCAAAATATTGCCCCTCAGGCTGAGAACCATGCAATGTGCACAGGAGAAAATCAGACTCAACCTCACATGGAGAGATCACAAGACAGCACAGTCTATTAGAAGAAAGACAGGGGACAGATATATCATAAAACCATTAGAAAACACAAATGACGATGGGGTAGCCATGTTACAAGAATTTCAGATAACCACTGGATACTTCGACTCACAACGTAGAACCCGAAAACGCGACCTGTTAAATATAAAATGACGTGGTGCATTAGACAAGTTCAGAAAGTATTGGCTCCACGACGTTCATGATAGAGAAATGGCTAATCTTAAGGAATGTCCAACTATGGAAATTAAAAGGCTGCTACTGATGATAGCTTTGTTTCAATTTTATAACTTGAAATGATGACTTAAATAAAATCCCTAATCATAACAATGAACAAAATTGAATTACCCTTTCTTGGGCAAAGTGAAATAAACATCCTTACAACATTGACTGCAAACGGAAAGAGATTCACAACCTTTGACAGAATCCGTTCATTTTTAAAATACGCAACGACCCACGAATAATTGCCACCGGTGAACAAACGTTTCGGTGGCAGACATTTCGACAACGGACGTTTTGGCTTCGATCTGTCCTAATAAGAACAGAATACCAACTACATTCAATTCAAAATGAAATAGAATCAAAATGTACAGAATGTAATTTTATTGTTCACTCTTTCACAAACGCTAGTTGATTTGTTTTGTTTTTTATTACTATTTATTGCTAATGGTTTAACTTTTGTCTTTGGTCTATGAGGCAAATAAAGATTCATTTTTCTCTCAAGTGATCTAATAATAGTACAGAAATGTCACACAAATGAAAAGAAATAAAAGATTTCGTGAAAAGAAAAAGAAGAGAAATTACATAATGTGCAGAGTCATTTTCACTTTCGAAAACAGAACTAGGCCGAAACTTCCTCAGTCGGAACGCCCAACAACTGTTGACTTTTACAGGCACGCATTTTGATTGACAGACAAATAATCATCGATTTAGAACGAAAAATCGAACAACAAGAGATATCAAAGTATTTTGTTATAAAACCAAAACACTTGGATTTTATGTTCGAATGATATAAGTTCATGTTTATTTCTTATTAAAAATGTGCATTTTTACTTTTGATGATCAAAAATTGAATCTTGTATTGTAGGTATACTTATTTCTGTTGAAACATTGTACTAGGCTCCAGTGACCAGAGACGCCCGGCTTTAGGCCTGAGAGTCCGGCTTTGAAGCACTCTGACCTCCGTCCAGCACCACCTCGTGCAGGACGTTAATTTATTGTCCTTTTTTGGGAGGGTGATTGGAAAAAATTATATGATTTACTTTATTACTGGGAGATGCATTATTTTTATTCTATTTTATGCAGGCAGTTGTTGTCAACACTGCTGACGATCCTCAGGGTAAAGTCGCGTTGCGAACAAGCCGAGAGGGTCAATCCAGAACAGTGGTTCCCAACCTTTTCATTAACAAAGGGCCCTTTATATTTGAATGAATTTGCTCATGGGTACCTGGTTAGCGAAAGGTCCACATATTCAACCGTCTCCCAGGCCCCCAAGTGATACCTTTGCCCCTCATCCCTCAAGATTGAGAAGCGCTAATCTCGAGTTACCGCACGGGCCTATTTAGTTGTGAGAAATTGATACGTTTTACAGGAAAATATATATTTTTATGGTTTATTTATCATATATAAAATGCAAAAATAATCATCTTCAGTAGGAACAAAGTTAGAGCGAAGTTTGACCTAGAAGCATCTAGTTCTCTTTTGTCAGTATTTTTGGGTTTTCCATCTTACATACACTCCGTATGAAATCCATCCGTTCTAACCTAGTGTACTGTATATTTATATGTGATGCCTGGCACACTAACTACAATAAAATTTGTACTTTGTTGACAAAGATCTTTGCAGCAATTAAAAGACTGCAAAACTGTTTTACGACCATCCATGTTTCTTAATCTGAGGTAAAATCTTTGAAACGCATAAAACGACCATAAAAATTTATAAGTAACTACATGAAGATTGAAGCCACGGATATTTTTAGATGCGTTACTTTGCTAGCAATAATTGCTGTCATCGACTGACATACCGAAATGTGTGTTAAGTCCATTGCTCAGTGTTCCCAATTTAGGTTTTTTAAATATAAGAATTTGGTTATGTCTAGACGTCAGAAATTGCTATTAGATTATTTTTTGATAAGTGATATCGTTGTTTAGATATGTATTCATAGCAATAAAATGATTCTTTTTTTTAATTTAGTTATATTTCATAAAAGCAAATTTAATAGATATATATCGGGAGAATCTTGAGGTATCTAGACTCAATTTTAGGTGTGAACTTGGAAAAAAAAGTTGACAACACCGCCTTTGCAAGATATTCACACAAGAAAAGTACAATATATATATATATATATAGAGAGAGAGAGAGAGAGATTCTTTGGATAAATTTTTGTGTCACTTATTTCCCAATATCTGTCAATGCAATTTATGTAATTTTTTTCAGTGTTTTTATCCCTGTTTTGCATGTACTTCGTTATTATTGCACAATTCATACTCTTATTGGGATCATCAGTTATTCACCATATAACCCTTTCAAGGATTTAAAAATAAAACAGTTGTATCAACATGGCACCCCAGCAGTGTTCATCAAACACCAACTCCCTTTCAGCTAGGTTTTGGTGTATAGCTTATGCCATATATGTAGTCTTTCATTTTATACAGGGTTCTATACATATTGCATATTGATATCATTTAACGTCACATATCATTTATTTTTTGAAACTTGGCTTATTTATGCAGGTCACGAAAAAATTTATTTAACGATGAGGGATCAGTAAGTAGAACAACGGACGTGACTTGATGTCCGTGTCATTTCTATTGAGTGTTCACTTAAGTGAATATCAAATCCGTTGTGTCAATATTAATCTCAGACCGCATGCCAAACAACTTATAATATTATCTTTGAGATTAGTAATTACACAGAAAGCCTCTCTCTCTCTCTCTCTATATATATATATATATATACATAAAATTATGAGATATGTTTCAAAATGATTTTATAAGTATAAAGTGAGAGCGGCAGTACATTTTATCCCTGCCTTTTCCTGCAACTCACATACGTTGATGAAAATATATGCAACGCTGCACGTTTGAGAAATATCTTTATGCAGAAAATATTTCTGCCTCACATCAATGAAATCTGACTCGACAGCTTCAAGCAAAAGTTAGTTTATTTCCTGACTGTCTTGCAAACAACTGACTTTTGCTCGAGGCACTCGAGTCATATTTATGTGTGCTTATTTACATATCATATAACACTCAATTTCATTTGATGGACAGATATCAATTTGTACGCATAACAAGCCAACAATGAGTGATACATTTTTTTTAATTAAGATAAATATGATCAGGTTCTGGCCATTGAATTTGAAATGGCTAAACTGACGTCAGGAAAAAAACAGATCTTAAGAAATTATCATGTTCTATTTTTGGCGATGGTCAACTTTTTCACCTTACACGGGGCCAGCACACTCTCTGCTTTGGTGACTCACACATTCAACACAAACACAGTGTAATGCGAAAAAATGCAGTTACATACACAATGTATATATACAGAAAACGTGTCAGTTTTCTATTTGCAATTTTGCACATATCTTTTTGATAACATACTTCCACATAGATCTTGACATTTATTATGTAGTATTCGCCAACACGCTATAATCTAAGATTTTAGAACTAATTGTATTAAGAAGTGTCAGGGAATGGCAGGAAGTCATCATCATCTTGTTCAACTCTATTTAGCGTAGCTTAACATTGACTGGCTACGATTCCCACTTCTCAGCCATTATCAAAACTCTCGTTTAAGTGCTCGCCTATAAAACCAATCTTCTGTACATTGTTCACTTTCTAAAACAGCGTCTATCTGCGTCACTTGCTTTCCTGGTTTTGTTGATTTATTATCATTGAAGAAAGGGAGTGTTTGGGAATGGCGGTGTTTTTGGCTGACGTACAAGGGTTGCCAGGTACTTTGTCTCTGGGTCTTTAGCGAAAGTGTCAGTAAACTCTGCGTTGCAGTTAGAATACAGATTATCATCGATGAGAACAAAACGGAAGTCATTCTCACTTTTCTGTCGATAACCTCTCGTGTGTTCAAAGACTGACTTAAATCTGCGTTAATTGCACAATAATACCCTTGAGAGAGGCATGAATCCACCGCTTCTAAGTCCTATGCGTAGGATAGCAACTGATGTGAGTTACACCACTTCGGGTGTAATTATTGCCTTTTTGACTTCTCACATCGCAAACATAGTAAATCCAGGGACAGAAGAATGTTTAACAAAACTGGCCATACGTTATACCTAGGCACACGGTTTCCAGATGGTTGGAAGTATTTTGGACCGAAAAAACACAAAAAGTTGCCAAAAATAGCCAAATGCTCAAATTGTTTTTTAGAGCTACCATTTCATCATTCAAATGTATAGTAAACAATTAGTATTATTATTTCTGTGGTACTTTTTTAAACTTTTGTCTTAATTTTCCGGTGGCATTCTTATCAGAACATTACTCTGATCGTTCGTGTATTAGAGTTGTAAATATTATAAATAGCTGCTGAAAGTTAAGGCCACGTTCCATAGTAATATCAAAATAATCAATAACAATGATTGTGTATAAAACATTTAAATACTGCAGTACATGCCAAAAACAAATCTGAAGACATTCCTGAAACTAAGCCAAAATGTCAAAAAATCTGGGCCAAACCAAATGTGTTTAGCAAGGGGTGGATTTCTCAAATTTGGCCATAAAATGGCTAAAATAGCAACCCCCTGTCGGGTAGGGACGGTTTTGCCATATCCAGCTCAAATGTAATATTTGATTGATATTTTTGTCTGGGTTAGTCATGGAATCATTCCAAGTAGAGTAAGAAGAGTCAATTGGTTGATTATCGAACTTCTGAGGATCTGTATAAACTGTCTGTGTTGTATGGGCATGAGACTTCAAGGTATTTGAAAAAGAATGTAGGATGCAGGTTTATGAAATTATGAGCGTACATTTTTATTAGGTATAGTTCCAAGTGACGCCTGGAGAACGGATAATAAGAGTAGTGCTCGGGACGACAGATGGGCACTTTGGAGCCGTCTTAGTATCTTGTGATCTGCACTCGCTGGGAATCTGGTCTGCACAGGACGGCCATTATCACCTTCTCATTGAGAATCTACACCTACAAGTTTGGGGGATCCGCCCACGCCTCTTGGTCTCTTCTCCCATATCCCCCTACACTTTTTGATGTATCCGCCCACCGGATGTAGCATCTTTCGGTTAAAACATTTGTTGTTTTTCCTGATTTTCCATTTAAGGAAAGGGAAGAGTAGCGTGTCTTTCTATCAATATACTTGTCAGGATATTTTCTGTCAACAACTTTCATTGAGTTATCCCTAGGGATACTTTTCTGCATCTTCATATCCTGATTATTGTTATCAGTTGGCACCAGATATGAGATCAATCCCTTGACCTTCCGCTATTCAACATCTGTAAATAAGCTGGTCTAGAATATAACTCAATAGAACCTGTCATGGGACAAACACATTCTGTCGGTTTGTCGTGTTGGGAGTGATCTTTTTTCTGATTAAATAAGTGGATAATCAAACAATATATCTCACTCATTGCCTTTTGCTGGGTGGTAATCTCTGAAGAGAAAAATCTGAAATATTCAAAAAAATGAAACAAAAAAACAGCATGAACGCTGCAAGACACAAACATAAGGACAAATTTAGCATAAACTTACATTGTAACTTGACACCCTTAAATACCTATTTTGAGAGGAATTTTCAAAATGCAAAACACACATTTTTTCCTAGACATAATAAGGAGTAAGTGTTTGAAATTTAAGCCCTATATCTCCAGTAGTGTAGCCTGTAAACATATAGCCAGCAAGCAGAATAACTTAAAAACTAAAGAAACCTATGTCGACAGTTTTGATTGACGGTTTCTAATTTTGTTTTTAAAAAGAATTGAACAAAAAGGAGAAAAGGAAGAGTAACGAGATTAAAAGTGAAATAAACATCAATTTCAACAATTCATCCTCAAGGAATTTTCGGAGCTTAGCTTAGTCTGACATTATATTAATGGAGTACTCACAAGAAAGAATACACTTGCAATGGCCAGTGAAATTATCTGACAGAACAATCACTCAACGAGAAAATCTCTAACAAATCAACCCTTTCTCCCAATGATGTTAACTCAACTTTTCGGCTGCTTCGTTCTACGAACTTCTTCAGATGTAATATGTAACATCCATAAGGAAATAGATTGTCTCTTATCGTTCTTTTGATCTTGTGATGCAAAGCAAAATAGTTTGATTGTTGAGAACTCTTATCAAAGTTACAGACAAGCCCAAGCAAAGTTTAGTCTGGTTTAACACGAAGTGACATTGGTTGGGCAACCAGTTCAAATCAAAATCAATACACTATGCGTGGTGACAGGCGCCCTTAGCTTATGTAAGGTCTGTCAGGAAAGTTTTGTTATGGACAAGCCCAAGAAAAGCTGATTTTATCATACTTCGCGTCTTCTTCCGTCCTTTCTGTACCTCTATGTTCATGTAAGACTGTTCAATCACTCTCTGTTTGCAAATATCTATAAATCTATTGAGCAGATCCTGAGAAGTCCCATAATTTGCCAACATTATCACTTCCTTGGTCTAATTTAATGACAAACTCAGTTGCAACTTCTAACACAGCGTGCTTTATTATCAATTTTTTTTTAAAAAACAAAAAACGAATCAAATGTTGCCCATCCATTTGGTATGCTGGGGTATCCCAGCTTAAGCATCACATACCACCGGGGCAAGCCAATCCATTATGTGAACCTGGGCAGTTGGGAGGGGGTGCACGCAAAACTATAAATTACAAGTTGGGACAAGGGCGCCGACCCTACTTTTCAGCATTTCTTTTCGCGTCCCTTTATCTTCATCTTAACTTCTAATTTCTACGAAGATTCGTTGTATTGTGATAATGTCCGATAACACGGTAACATTAGACGGTCATCCAGTGAAAACCAAATTTTCTACATTAGCAGTGGTTTGCGAGATCAGTTTTGTTATTATTTCTCTACAACAGGCACCCTAAGCATATGCAAGGCCTGTCAAGTAAAGTATCCAGCCATTTGATACAAACGAAAAAATACCCAGGGCATTAACGCCTTAGATCCCTTCAAATACTTCCGTCAAGATCTCACACACTTATTCTAGTATCCTTCCACTTTTCAAAACAGTTTGCGAAGTCATTTTCTGCGATCACCATAAGCTGTCTCAACACGTTCTCCTTAATCTTTTCTACTGTTTGAAAAAAGTCGGAGGTTGCAGGGACACTGTGTCATAAGTATCAACAACTTTTGATCTCACTATTATCCAGGGAATTGAATAAAGAGAATGAAAGAGCTGACGAATTGACTAGATTCTAAGGATCTCAAAGAAGATCTGGTAGCCTAGCAGTGAGCAGCTCAGCAAATGGAATCGGCAGATTGAGTTCGAACTACGTTTACGACGCACCAATGGTCTTTGGAAAAGTCATCAATTAATTGCTTCACTCATCCTTATCCCCAGCCAGGTATAAAATAGCTAGTGAAACGCAGCTTTGGGTGCTTGCCACCTGTAAGTTTATTCTTATATATTGCAAATCTCCGAAGTCAAGTCAAAGACGAATGAGTGATAAGAAAGCTATTAATATTAGATGCCCAAAGAGGGACGTCTCAGTCTATACCCAGCTTAAGGATGATATTTGTTCTAGTTTTTGACTTAATAAGATAAGCTGAAGATCTGCCAATCGGTAAGGATTTTTCAGCTAGATGATTACTTTACATGTTTTAACAATAAGATGAAGATTTGGTTTAGCTAAGCTGACATTCACAAGGTTCATGATACTTACATTACTGATAGAAACCATTGCTAAAAACTTGGGCTTTTCAAAAACGTATGTGCTGAAAACGTGCTCTGTGATCCCATAAGTAACTACAGAAAATGTTGTCATAGCTCCTTGAGACAAACGGTTGATTATAGTAAGATAGAACACAATGCCACAGGTTACTACGATTTCTGTTTTCTATGTTTGACATGAAATTGGATCAGGAGAGAGAAAAAATCTGGTGAATAGTCTGGCTTCAGACAATCTCTACATAAAGGAAAGTCAGTAAATGAATTAAGGAATGAGAAGCAATTGAAAAGCGTTACGCAAAAGATGGAGCTGGGGGGAGAACAGGGGTGGAGGATTGGAGTGTAATGGGATAAGAGAAGGGTTGCTATTTAAGGGATTTTTTTTTCGTTTTGTTTCTTTTTTTTTGAATTTGTGAATCCAAGTTGACATTCTTTTTCATGTTTCAAAGTCAAGCGTTGCCGATTGAGAAGCCTTTTTGTTTTGCTTTTTTTTTATTTGTTGGTCCACGGTTGACGTTCCTTTCATGTTTCAAATCCAGTGTTTACAATAGAGATGTCGTTTTTTTTTAAATTTTCGAATTTGAGAGTGACTTCCAGAATAGTGAAACCCCAAAACCACATCTATCTTACCATCCTTGAGGTAAAAGAAAAGTGAGTGACGGCAGCCAAGCCGCCAGCAACACAGAAAATGGCAATGGGCGAGCCGAGTTCAAATTCCGACTGAGATTCTTCGGGTATTATTTATAATATCCGAAGGGGAGTCTTTCTTATTGTGTTCTTTCTCCGTTGGTGCAAAGCAAAAAATGCCCGATTGTTGAGTACTTTTCTCAGAGTTTCAGACAAGAACACGCAAAGTTTTGTTATATAAGATAGCAATGCTATCGAATTAAAGAGAGTAACATTAGTGGGGAACCCAGTGCGAACCAAATTTACTGCATCACCAATGGTCATCACTAGATCAGTTAGCTAACTATTTCCCCACGACGGGCGCCCTGGGCACATGTGAGGTCTGTCCAGGAAGTACCCAACTATCTAATTTTAGCGAAAAGGTATCGAAGGCAATGGTGCTCTAGTCCTTTTCAAATACTCCTCTTAAGATCTCACACACTTATGCCAGTCTCCTTTGTACTTTTCAAAAGTGTTTGCCATCAGCTGCTACGTTGCATTCTCCCCAATCTCACCCACTGTCTAGAAACTTTTTGAGAAAAACAGCGACTTTTGGTCCCAAGTCAAAACTCTTTCTGCTTTCCGTGTGAGCCACGAAATTAGATCAGGATCGTGAAAAAGCTAGCAAATTATTGAAATTCCGAAGATCTCCAGAAAGATCAAGTGGCCAAGCGGTTATCAGGTCAGAAATTGGTATCAGCAGACTGAGTTCAGACTCAGGCTGTGACAATTTACGTTTATTTCTCACGAATACCTTTGAAGGAGCTATGAGTCCATCTCTCCTCTCTCTCTCTCTCTCTGTCTCTGTCTCTCTCTCTCCTCCGCAGCGATAAAATAGGTTGTAAACGGCGCTGCAGGTACTTGTCGCTTCTAAATCTATTTTCATATCAATTGCAAACCTCGTAGAACTTCGAAGTCAAGCCTGAAACCAATGGGTGCGGAGGAAATTTGGCGATATGTGAAGCTTAATTAAGGAAGGTCCAGCCATGGTTTGAGGGCAATATTTTATTAGTATTTTAGGGGCGTCCCCGCCTCTCTATGAGGCTAAGTCCGTCCGTCAGTCGGTCTGTCACAACATTGTTTTTCAGCTGTTTCAAGTTAGATTTACATGAACTTTGGTGAAAATGTGTCCTTTGATGAGATGATTTTTACCTAAAAGGATCTCTTACTGGAGATCATGTGATCCGGCAATAATTGTGTTTGAACTTTATGTTTTAAAATTAGTTTCCTCGCCTGTTTTAAATTTGATTTACTTGACACTTCATGGAAAGGTATTTATTGATGGAATGCTTCTTACCTATTTCTTTTTACTCAGGGTCACCAGACCTGGCAATAATGACGTTGAAAATTTACGGTGGATGTATCATTGAACTTTTGGTTCTTGTTTTTTTTTTGTGTGTGTGTGTTTTAAATAATAGGGAACACTGGGTCGTAGGTTAGATACTATTTTTGCTTTCTGTGTTTGCCATGAAATTAGATCAGGAAAATGGAAAAGCTAGCAAATTATTGAGCTTCTGGGGACCTGGACAAAAAGTCTGTGAATATATACGAACAGGAAGTAATTGAACAGCCTTACGCGAACACAGAGATGCAGGAAGACGAGAATAGGATTAAGGGTTTGTAAAAAGGAACGGGGGAGATGGGGAAGGGGGCACAGAGAGGGGCCAGCACTGAGCAAAAGCAGAAAAAAATCGATAAAGTGGTCTTCATAGGGAAAAAAATAGAAATCACCTATAGAGCACATATCGCTGCCAAGGCAAACGCCAGTGAGAACTGAATGAAAATAAAATTCTTGGCTCGACCCCCAAATTTAAACCTAAATCCCCGTTTACCCCACTACCCATCCTTCTGGAAATGTTCATTGAAATTCACGGAGAAATGTCGTTTTGTGTAAACAAACAGACTGACGCATGTACTCAAGTGAATACACGCCATATATACCGGTGTATACATGGGTTTTTCAAACATAAAGGATTTCTCTTGATGAAGTCCAGAAGTGAGGAGCTTTTGGCATTAAGGCTACATACGGCCTCCAATAGCCTTATCAGAGATATTCTGAATTTCTCTTATAATAACTGATCAATCACAAAATCACATCAGCAATTATAAATGAAAACCAGTCACCAATTTATTGTTTTATCTGTAAATTTACATTAGAATCGAATTTTGTATCAAATAAAATCATAATCAGTAGTTATTAACAGTTAGTGCCTAATTTACTACCAGGCGTGTTACGCATATTTGTGCAAGTAAAGTTTTCCATTCCTTTCAAGTAGTCAATACAGATTGGATTGGAACATAGGTTTTAACTGCAGATTTTTCTGTTAACATACTATAAATATCTCGAGTCCGGCCTTATTTGAAGACAAATTTCAATGTGATCGTTCAACAAGAAATGCTCTCTATTCCTGTGTTAGTCAGTTTAGACCCTATAAACACGACGCTGATGGATTAGGGTTGCTGGATTGGCCCAAAAGAAATATGGGTTCAAATTTAAATTCAGATGATTTCTAATTTGAATATACATATGAAGAATGTAGTTCCAAAACATGTTAAACGCTTTTCAATAATAAATGCATTATGTATATTTGCAGTCTATGAATATTTATAAAATGAAAAGTTCAAATTAGGAATTTGATTTCTAATTTGAATAAACACATGTATTTTCTGAATAGCGCTTGTTGCATTTTGAAACCACGCTTTTCATAAGTAAAGTGAGATAAAATGCTATTAATCCGTAGTACAAACTTACATATTAAAGAATATCATTGAAAATCATTCAAATTTGAATTTAAACAGGGTGTCGAGTAAGTCATCTGACAAACGTAAGATGGAAATTATGCTGTTTTATCTTGGAGAGTCGACTTATCCGGCGTAAAGTTAATTTTCAAAAGGCAGAGAATAGCTCTAACAAGATTAGAGGTAAAAGAAATAGAGAGTCGCTGCAGCGAGCAGAGGTCCCATCAAGATGAACAGCACTGAGCAAATAGCAGAGAAATCGATTTGAAAACGCCTCTCATTAAAAAAAATAGGCTTAAAACGATTCGGCAAATAGATTATTGAACAACTACGCATTCATATCCTACCAGCCATTACAACAATGCAATAAATCTTTTACTTACATCACTCTTCTATGATAAGCTGAGAAGATCCACATTCAATATGAGGTCAGGTAAAAAAAATCCATCCTGAAGAAAGAATGTCTGATCAGATGTTTTGTTCTTCGAATTTTTCATGACATCATCAGATTTTTTTTATCCTCTAAATGATGTCATTTCAATTACCTAAAGAAATAATCTCTGATCAGATCGTTTGGTTTTCCGAATTTTTACGACATCAACAATTTTTTATCCTCTCAATTATGTTATTTCAAGTGGCCATAAAGTCTCTGAGTAGTAATTAAATATTAAATCGAACCCTTCCGCCATTTTAAACATGGCGTAAGAGGTGGAAACCATCTGATTAGATTTTATATAAGTTAGAGCACCGTGAAAGTGCCGGGCTAAAATTATTCTCTCTATCAAGTTCTAAAAATCGATTTTGACCATATTGAGGACCGACCAACTAACCTACGGACCATATTGTTCAGATGCGTCTGGACACATCAAGAAAAAAAAGATAGGGACATTCATTGGACTTAACTTGATTAAACACCTTTGTTTTGTAGTCGTTTTATACGCTGGGATAGACGGTATACGTCTTCCGACTTCGTTGCCCGAGGTAAATACTAAGCAGATAAATAGCCTTATAAGGAAACAGAGCCGAAGAAAGATTGCACAAAGATTAGAAATGTAATAAGATTAAGGTTTATGTAAGAAACTGGGGAGACGCTGAAGCGAGCAAAGATGCCGTCGAGAGAAGCAGTACCGACCAAATAAGAAGAAAATCGATAGGAATGTCTTTCATGGAAAAAAAAAACTAAATGTGGATTACCAAAAAAAAAAGAAGCAAGGAATGGGATATTAAATAAGATACGGCCTGGAAACAGAACGAATTATAGATTCACATAACAGAAGCTTTAAGAAAAATAAAGATTAATAACTATAAAACCCGATAGTAATTACAGGTTTCCCCAATATCGAAAAGTAAAGAGTTTTTATGAATAAATAAAAACTCAATTTAAATTAGGTGGGGTGGAATTTTGTTGTTGTTTTTGTTCTTTTGTTAGGGTGGAAAAAACAAAGTCACCTGGATTGGAGTTTGATTTTTTTTTTTAAGTGAGTATTTTTGGGATGGAATAAAGAAAACCGGCAGAATGTCTTTCAACTAGGTGTATTGAATCGGATACAGCTTGAAAAAAACGATATTAATTACAGGTTCACCCAGATATCGAAAAGTAGAACGTCCAATGAATCATTTCGTAAGCAGAAATGGCGTAAAGCGAACGATCAATCAATAATAATTTGTAGAAATAAAACTTTTGATTGTTCCCAGGTTTTAGAAAATAAATCTACCAAATTGATAATTATTATGCTTCTATAATAGCTGGATGCTAAACAAACACTAAACACATTTTTTGCTTTTCGCCTTTCAAACTGACATAGAAGCCTATTTGATATTGAAGATACCTATGTTTCGTTGTAAAATTAGGAGAAGCTGTCACCCCAAAACTGTCAACATAGCTTTCTTAATATTTCGATTAATATTCGGACCATCCTCATCTTTGTTGTTTTTGGACACATAGCGCAGTGGTTACAGACAAATTACTGTTAAGTAATCTGATGGTACTAGGTTCGATCCTAGTGTGAGACAGTATAACAATACTACTAACGCTAAAAGAGGGGAGTACGGTCGATATACCCCCGTCGGATAAATAAAGGGTTCGGTTCGTTACTTCCCAAAAAAAATCTCCCAGATGTTACCTGACGAAGGCCATAGAGTGCAACGGCCGAAACGTTGTATGAAAAACAACAAAGATGAGGATGGTCCGAATATTAATGGAAATAATAATAATACCTCATCTCAAAAATTCCGAGATATACTAGCTTTCTTAAGTTTTTCAAGTGGGTCTTTTTGTATGACTGGTTAGATTGCTGTCTATGTATACATATATATGTATCATGTGTACAGGCTGCAGCCATAGAGCTAGAGGGCTGAAAATTTAAACATTTATTCCTTATTATGCATAGAAAAACTTTGCATTCTTTTAATATCCCACACCGCTAATCAGTTTTTAGTGGTGTTGAATTTACGATGTAAGTTTATGCTGGATTGATGGCTCAGTTTGTGTTCAGAAGCGTTCATACTTGCATTTTTGAAATTAGTGATTAGGACACAACAAAAAGCATGAAAGTGAATTACTTTTTTCCAATCTTTTAATTGATCACACCCAACATGCCATGCAGCTAAAGACACTGGTAACGTGACGGTTTCTATTGAGAGACTAATTATTGAATGACCGTAGCCACCAAAATTGGTGTGCTCAAGCCTTCCTAGCCATACCATTTTCTCTACAGACTTCAAAAATTGGCACCAGTACTTCCGTACTCACCTTCTAAAACTGCTTTATTTTTGGTGATTTTTCTTCGGTCTTGGAGGGGGCGATCTTATTTCAACAGGTTTATTAGTAACCTCTGGATTCTCGAGAATGTAGATATTTCTAGATGTCTTTTCCACGCTGTTTCAGATGTTTTTTTCAGTGGAAATAGTATCTAAATCCCAAAGAACCAAGATATTGTTTTGTTGTTTTGGGTTTTTTTTTTTTTGTTTTCATTTCTACTAATTGCTCTTCATTGGAAAACGCCGGGGATGACATAAATTGGATTTATTCCGACCATATTTATTTTTTGTTCGAATTCTTTTACATGACTTCAAATTTGACGCAACGGTTGTTTAATTTTTGACTGTGATGGCGAATTTCTATAGTTTATTCTTTGCTTGTGGTTATTTTTGCTTCTGTTTTTTTTTTAACTGTACTCTTTTTTACCTTCACTCGAGACTGTTGGGAATCCTTTCATTCGTCCCTCCTTATTTTCGTCTTTCCTTATTTTCACCTTTCCGTTAGCCTGCCCGTCCACATGATATCACTGAAAGTATTCAATGAAAATCAATGAAATTTTGTTGAAAGGTGGACAATGGGCTGAGGAAAAATTGGTTAATTTGGGGGCGGATACAGGTCTTCCCCATTGAAAGGAAGTTTACCGTTTTCATTCATATATCTATGTATACACTCATGACGATACAAAAAGATATATAAAATACATAAGTTCTCAATAAATCTGTGATATTTTATGCGAAGCTGGAAAAAAGGCGATGTAAGAAGTTATTAGCTTTTTGGACAGATTCATGCACAATTACCTCCCCTCTGCCGTGATCATATGCTCACAATACGTAACATCTCTAAAAGTTTACGTCTGTTAATACGATATCTCCAGAGGTCCTCAAGTAATTTCGATAAAATGTTGGCAATAGGCTACAAGGAAGGCAATGGAATTTTCAGGCTGATTAATGCACGGTTACTTCCCTTGACAATTATGTTGGCAGAGGTGTGCGCTCTTGGAGTGCTTTTTTAGTTTTTTTATGTATTAAGTGAGCAGAAAAGCTGGCAAATTATTGAGCCTCCAACAAAATCTCCACAAAAAGCAAAAATCTGTTAACAAATAAAAATAAGAAGTAATTGAAGAGTCTTACGCGAGAATTGAGCCGTGGGAAGAATGGACTAAGACAAGAAGTGTAATAAGATTTGAAAGATAGAACTAGAAAATATATAAAAGTGAGCAGCACGAATGGCCCTAGAACTAAATAGAAATATCTCCATACGGAGGTAGACTACATGAATTAAAACTAACTGCACTACCAAGAAAGAAGAATAAGGAGAACCGCAATAAAAACATTCAAAATACTGAAAGGCATAGATAACATCCGAGCTAAAAGGTTCTTTACAAGGAACAAAAGAAACAATAGCAAAATATATAAAGAAGACTGGAAAATACTAAGAAAAAAAACTCTTTCTCTAGAAGAACTGTAAACAATTGGAACTTGCTGGTACAGTACAATCATAGTAAATAATTTTGAGAACGAATAAAAATTTTGAGACGTATAGGAAAATTGAAGGAAAACTTGGCATCAATAACTGAACAACCGTAGCGTCAAAATTTAAAGTCATCTAAAAAAAAAAAAAGAATTTAATCGAAGAATAAATATGATCAGAATAAATTTGAATCGTGATCTTACATTTCCACAGAAAAAAATGTCTAAAATACAGTACAAAAAAACATCTAGAAATATCTGGAGTCTGGAGAACGTAGATGGTATTTATAATCCTGTCAGTATAGGACCCCAAAAAAGGGTTTTGAAAGAATTCGGAAGTAGCCTAGTGGAGCACCGAAACCAATTTTCAAGTCTGTAAATAAAATAACATGACCAGAAACGTTGGAAAAGACAAACAGACACATTCACAGATAGAACCCTTGGCTATTTTTGATAGCTACGGTTGGTCAGTACTTTAACTGACTCGGGATACAAGAACGAATATTTGCATCTTTTTTCTCACAAATTTTCATGCGGTCAAGTGGTTTGAGAAGAAATAGTGAGACCCTGAAACAGGCCGGGTTTCCACCAAAAGAAGCAGAATCAATCCAAAGCGGACAAAATTTGATAAAACTGTACTTACTGGAGAACTAATAAAGTTTTCCACAAACTTTGATTATTTTGGGGGTGATAAATTAATATAACAACAAAGGCCGGGCAAGGATGTCAGATGAGATACGGCTTGGAAATAAAACCAATTATGGATACACATAACAGTGGCTAATTAAAAATAAAAATTAATTGCCATAAAATCCGGTAGTAATTACAGAGGAAGACCTTTATTGTGACCCTTTTGAGACGAGTTCTTTTAGATGTCCATTGATGTTTAAGAGCACATCTTTTCTAATATCTTTGCGGGTCAGAGAGATAAACAGACGTATGTTTTATGGATCGGCAAAGAGAATAGATATTGATTTTAATCGTCGTGTCTTTATCTCCGCTGTTTGTTGCACATAAAATTGGTTTTACTGAAGTTCATGTGAAGACTTACTATCTTGCTTTTGTCATCCAGTTCGTCGAACATTATCTTGAGTTTATGAAGGTTCTCGACAAAGACGACAATGTCATCAGTGAATGCTGGGTTACCTAAGTATGAGCCATCAATTCTGATTCCTTTTTCGTCCAATCGAAATTACGGAAGATCATTTTGAGGCAAGTTATGAAGAGCTTTAATGGGCTAGTGTTGCCTTGTCTTACTCCTTTATTCGAGTTAGACGGACTCCGTGTATGTCCAAAGACGGACGTTAAAAAGATGATTCTGATGAAAGAGAGCAGATAAGTTCCCGGTATGAGCGAAAGTGTGGAAAAACCGTTCATTTGATCAAATTTCCCCGTGTATCGAGCAACTAATTGAATACCAGTTGCAGGGGTTGTCGCCATAGTTGCATCAACAAGTTACGGCACCAAATTCGAACTTGATACGTTACCACTTTCTATTTATGCATATGTTTACCGATGCATCCACGGATGAAAAAGTTGTTGTGATTCAAACGATGTCGCTGGAACAGAGTTATAGTAGGTTGTTGCTGTTGCTCTGCTAATCCTGATAATCAAATTGAAACAAAGATGAGCACTCAGGAGCAAATGATAAAAACGAGATGTTGTGAGATGCCAACATCAAGGCGCTTGTAGACTGGATTTTGGCTGAGGCCATCAAATTCGACTTTTAATGTTGTTTCAGATCACAAATAAATGTGCCAATTATCAAAGCGATTGAAACTCGTTGAGAACTTTTAGAGATATTGTGTAGATACACACGAATGAAAACACGAATGCCCCAAAATTTCACGATTTTTTCCTTCTCTCTAGTCTAATTTTCATTTCATTAACATTCGTTGAGAACTTTCATGGGTATGGTGTGGGCAGATAAATAGACATGCGTGAATACATATACCTCTGCCAACTTCGTTGGTAGTGGTTAATGAATGATCCTAGCTAATAATTGTTATTTTCTAATTCATTATGTCTCAGAAGTACAGAAAATATAAATAATTCCTTTCAAACTTTGCCTTTGTGATCAAAACAGTGATAATTTGAAATATATATATATTCCTAATTGTACAACAGGAAATTTTGTACATTCTTAATCACATGAAATAAGAAATGGCAATTCCATATGAATATTACAATCCCGGACACAAAAGCAATATTTGAAGGGGATAATAGCCATTTTTCTCTACTTTTTACACCAAAGCAAGAATCAAATAATACATTACCCAGGAACAAAAATAGCGTTTCACGATGTTATCATTGTCCTGGTCACAAAAGCAATGTTTGAAGGGGAAACAGCCATTTTCTAGGCATTTTACACACAAGCAATCAGAAAATAATACTCTCTACTCGGTAAGAAAAAAATCGAATTGCATTGTGTAATCTCTGTCCTGATCACAAAAGCAAAGTTTGAAGGGATTTTTTCCCCCCATTTTCTCTACTTTCCACACCTACGCGATCAAAAAAAAAAATAAAACTTATTTATCAGAAACAAAAATCACGCTGCTCTGTGTTATCAACTTGCTCGGTACAAAGAAATATTCTTGCATAAGAAAAGTGCATTTTGTACAGAGGGAAAGAGTGCTTTCACGAATCTTATGGAAAGATGGGTCTGGTTTGTCAAAAGAGCATCACGTGACTAATGTCTTTTGAAATTGTGTTGGGGGTGATCAATAAAAAGATTGGTTCAAGGTGAACGAAATGAGTTACTTCTCTCGCCTTTTATTAGGCAGGGATCACCGTAGAAAGTCAAAAAAAGCAAGCACTCACTGAGGGACTAATTTAGCATAGACGTACATTGTGAATTGAAGGCCAACTGAAAACTTATTGATCAAAAAACAGTAAGAAAACTTTTTTTAGATACAATAACGGGTAAGTGTTGAATCTTTTTTGTACACGTGATACATACATAGTCGCTCAGCCAGCCAGTAAATCAGAGTCACTTAAAAACTGAAGAAACTTATATGGACTGTATTGACAGTTTTGTTCAGTAGTCTCAAATAAAATAAAGGAAGCCTTTCAACTCATCATTATCACATTTTATGCTTTAAAATGGTTGCCAATTTGGCAATTTTATTGGCAAAATCGATAAATCTGACCTTTTAATGCGTAATGCAATATATCAATTTTTCATAAACAATTTTGGAATTTGGCCATTCGGAAAGGTCTCCAACTATCTGGCAACCCTGCACCGGCTATCATGTAGCCACTTCGATATGGGCCATCTTTTATGGCTAAAAATGGCTATATCTTTTTAATGGCCATTGGGTCGATTTCATTGCGAGGTAATAATAAAGTTTACAGCAATGATGTTGATTTTAAATTCTAAAGTTACCAAAATCATTCAAGTGTCACAATTGAAATTCACATGAGTGAATTTTCTATCTCATTCAATTTTAACAACGGTGAAAATCTGGCCACTTTTTGCCATTTGAAATTGCCAATATAAGGATGGCCCATATCAAAATGACTACATGTTGCTATTTTGCAAAGATAGCCCCTTGTGCTTTAATGGAGTTGAAGCTGTACAGATTATAATCTCTGCATTTATGGACCATGATGGTGTTAGAGAACAAACAAGGTAGAATCCTACATTACGTGCGTAAAATGAAATAACTCGTCAGCCATAAAATGAAAAAACTTCTCGGCCTTGAAATGAACTAAGACTTATCTCCCCATGTGATTTGATGATAGTATACATATTCATCAACGATAGAAAAAAACTTTATTTCCGCTCAATTTTTTTAACTTTTCACGCATTTGCTCACTCAATATTGAAAACTGCGCACAAATAAAAAAGATGCTGATCCAAGTCAATAACGGTATGATTTAGCTCTGTTCTCCATTCGTAAAGAAATTTTCCTATAAGCCTCAGTTTATTTTTAAAGTTGACAGGATTTTACATGTTTAAACTAGGATTCTACTGTCGAACTGTGAGGTTTTGGTTTTAAAATATTTTAAAAGAATATTTTTAGTTTGAAGAAACAATACTAATTAATCAGTGATAAAATTAAAAGGCTGTGATGGGAACTAACATACACACACACATACACGCACACACATACACCTAGATACTCTTAATCTCATCCCCACTTACTAATACATACACTCACACATTCACTTTCAATACACCTTCACTCAAACTCACACCTACCCTCACCTTACGCACTCAGACTACAACACACTCCCCTCATACACTTACGCATACCCACACTCAAACATCCTCATATTCACACTTACCAAAACACTAACACCCCAATAAATGAACTCCTACATGCATCTCCCACACATCTATATATATCCACTCGTAAACATCACACCAAAAATCTTATCCTCACACGTCCACACACCCAATTGCCACCCACATTAGATATGTGAGTTCTAGGATGATTATTTGCAAAATTTATCGTTGTTTCTGCAATATATCAAGTCTGTTGACTAAATTAAAAGTTTTCAATCTCGGCTGTTTACACGCTGTCTTAGATTGATGGTAGGAGTAGACAAGCGATAAAACTACAAATTGAAACCAAAGAAGATATTAGTAAAATTCAATTAGAATAATCATACTATATGATATTTGGCTATTTTCCGTTCATTCACGAAATTTTGACTGTGTACTCCCCGGCTTTCGTCGTGTATTCTTTGTTCCAGAACGTGGAATCACTTTCCGTAGGATGCATTCTTATAATCGACGTGATACGTCACATACTTAATTTTTTTTCTTCTTCTGGCGTGTTAAATCAAATACAAGAATATGTCCCAGGAACTGATTTCATATTCTAGAACAAGGATTACTAGACAAAACGGAGGTCGGAAGGTACACGGCCGAAACGTTGGGAATAAATTGAAAATTGGTCGTCAATATGATAATCATCAGCAACAACAGTAGCTTCTTAGCGTCCCTCGTTATACCTAGACATTTTCCTAGAATTCGTGGCGGAACTGGACGTCGTGGAGCCAATACTTTCTGAACTTGTCTAGTTCGTCATATCATCTTTTATTTTATCATCAAAAATTTCGTATGTGATCTCTGGGATCCATGTTGCGTATCATGAGGTCTAACAATTGTCTGACATTCAAGTCCATTTCCACGCAATTTTTTCGAATGGATTCTATGATATCCCTGACTCCTTTCTGTGCGGTTTCGTGATCTCTCCACGCGATGTTGAACATGATTCTCTTCTGCACACGTTGCATGGTTCTCAGTTTGAGAGTCAATCTTTCGGTTATGTTCCATGCTCCAGCTCCATCGGTGACTATCTGAGGATGCATTGGTTGTGGGCCCTTCTTTTTAAAACTACACGAATTTCCTCTGAGCTTGCTCTACCGAAAGCTTACTATCTTGAAATGATTATTCTCTTTATTTCTTTTTCTTTTAAGTATTTCCCAGAGGTTCGTTGTCCTAGGTAGATGTACTGGTCAACTTCTCTCGGGTCAGCGCTTTCGATTTCAATCGTTGTGTCTTTGTCCTCAACATGTTTGGCTAGCAGTATTTGAAGATCAAGAATCATACGCAATGATTATTTTGATGATAAATTTTACGTAGCATTTTCTTATACAAACGAGGGAAATAGTCAGACCTTACTATACACAATGATTATAAATTGCGTTATATTATATAGAAACTTATCCGAAATGATTTCCTGTCGTTACACGCTTAATGTATCATTCAATCTAGACAACGTAAATAGAATAAACAATTGAAGAAAATGTGGCTGCTGCTGCTGGTATCGAACCTGCCACTGATGGGGTAGCTGCTTCAACATACCAATCCACTTATGTTTGTGCCAAACAGCCCACCAAAAACACAAAAGACCAAATAACTGCTTTCAACCCAAATTTTCATCTCGTTTATTCATGTTTTTGTTTTTGTTTTTGTTTTTTGTTCGTTTGTTTTTTTTTGTCTCTTACAACGAAACAGCGTGTGTTTAGGAAATTGATATATCTGGTCCGATGGAATGAATTATAATTTGCGTTAATAAAGGTTCGATTCCATCTACTAAAATTATTTATTCAATTTACGTTGTCTAGATTGGATGATATATTAACTGCATAATGACAGGATATCAATCCAGATAAGTTTCTCTATAGTATCACGCAATTTATAATCAACTTGTCGGAGCAAATATGTCCATTTCTCAAATACACACAATGATTAAAAAAACTGCGCCAAACGCAATTCAGATACTAATAATAATGTTTGAAATTGCTTTATCTACTAAAATAATAAAATCAAAATAATATTGCGGCTACTAATAGAACTAGTGAAAAAACAATAACAAATTTGGAGCCGAGAGAGTTTTGGAAGGAAGAATAGAAGTACCCTGCTTTCTTCCCTCCAGATATTTCTGCAATAAATCTTTTAGATAATATTTTAAAAAACGCACCTATCTTACGTGCGTGGGTGTGTGTGCCTGTGTGTGAGAGAGAGAGAGAGAGAGTACGAATGCAATTCCCTGCCTCTGTTTTTGAATTCTACTACTGATCGATTGCTATTACCCATTGTCAAAACCTCTCCGAACTGCAATATTTACTCAATGTCGTGGACTGCCGTTTGGAGTTATAAGTTATGATGAAAAGCAACGAAAAATCAAAATGAACGAAGACACCATTCAAAAACTATCATTATCAATATTATCAATAATAATAATAATAATAATAATAATAATAATAATAATAATGATAATGATACCGCTTAACAGAATCCTGAAAAACAGCAAAGGATACCACTTCTCTAAAACAAAAGGAAAGGTCAACCACTTAATGTACATGGACGATATTAAATTGTTTGCAAAAAACAGGGGAGAGCTTGAGACTCTGTTCAACGAAGTAAGGGAATATAGTGAGGACATAGGAATGGAGTTTGGGATAGAAAAATGCGCAATCATGGTGATGCATAAAGGAAGGCTTTCAATGACTGAGGGAATTGAACTTCCGGACAACAACAAAATTAGGGCATTGACTGCACAAGACCGATACAAGTACCTAGGTGTCCTTGAATGTGACACGATAAAACGGGAAGAGATGAAGGAGAAAATTAAGAGAGAATACCTCAGAAGGATAAGGAAAATATTAGAAACCAAATTGAATAGCAGAAATCTAATAAAAGGAATGAACACCTGGGCTGTGTCAGTAGTTAGGTATACAGGACCATTCCTAGGATGGACAAAGGAAGAGCTCCAATCAATGGATAGGCGAACAAGGAAACTTATGACGATGCATGAAGCATTACACCCTAGGGATGATACAGATAGACTATACGTTAAGAGAAAAGAAGGTGGTAGGGGGCTCATCAGCATAGAAGACTGTGTCCAGAGAGCTAAAACAGTCCTAGAAAGATATGTGCAAACAAATAGTGAAGAAATCATAAAGAGCGCGAGAGATAGTGCAACAAACAATAAAGTAGAAAACAATGGAACAGTACAGCAAACTAGAAAAGAAAGATGGGAAGGGAAAAAATTGTACGGCGAGTTTAAAAGACAGATACAAGATATAGCAGACGAGAAATCATGGACGTGGTTACGAAAGGGGAACCTTAAGAGAGAAACAGAATCGCTCATCATGGCAGCCCAAAACAAAAGCATAAGGACAAACTACATAAAAACAAAAATCGACAGAACACAGACAAACAGCAAATGCCGCATGTGCGGTGAAAGAGATGAGACAGTAAACCACATAACTAGTGAATGTAGTCAGCTCGCCCAGAAGGAGTATAAGCATAGACACGATAGAGTAGCAACGATGATACACTGGGAACTAAGTAAACAAATGGGATTCAACCATGTGGAAAAGTGGTATCAGCACAAGCCAGAGGCAGTTTTGGAGAATGACAACCACGAACTACTGTGGGACTTTGACATCCAAACTGACCACCTCATCCAGGCAAGAAGGCCGGACTTAGTAATAGTAGACAAAAAAAGGAAGGCCTGCCAAATAGTAGACGTTGCTGTACCTGCAGACCATAGAGTAAAAAAGAAGGAGGGTGAAAAAAGGGAAAAATACCAGGACCTAGCAAGGGAGTTAAGGAAAATGTGGAACATGAAAACCAGGGTAGTACCGGTCATAGTTGGCGTACTAGGAACTGTCCCCAAAACGCTGAGGGAGAGACTGGAGGAGATCGGGATTAGGGTGAGGATAGAGACCGTACAGACCACAGCGCTACTTGGAACTGCACGGATACTGAGGAAGGTGCTAGAGATATAAGTACTGCAACGAATAGTAGCTCTGTCATGATATGCGAAAGAGGGAGGAGACGTTAGCTGAGGACCTGAGGAGACTTATTGTCACTCAGCCTTCAGCGATAACCACTGGGCAACCGGTGTGAAACTGTAAATCGTAGAATTACTGCGACCTATGAGTACTAGGAGAGAATAGCTGGAGACTTGAGGAGACTTGCTATCACTCACACTACAGCGGTTACCACCAGGTAACTGGTGTGAGATTGCAAAATAAAAAATAATAATAATAATAATAATAATTGTTTATACTGCTTCAACTAATTTGTATATTTAAGGATAGAGGGTCACACCCTCTGCCTGTCTATTTCTCACGCTATAGAAACCACCAAAACATGGGCACAGCCCAACTCAATTTGGCATGCATATTCAATGGACCCAAAGGAAGTTTTCAAAGCAAAAAAGCTTTGAAAATTGTATATTGAAGGTTTTTAAGGGTTTTTTTCTGAATTATAATGTAACTATAATTCTAAATTAATCCTTCATTTTCCATGTATATATATTTGGCCAAATAATTGCTTTCAACACAAATTATTATCTCGTTTGTTCTCGGTCTCTTTCGTCTCTCTCAACGCTACAGCACGTGTTAAAGAAATAGACATATTTGGTCCGACAGGATAACATATAAATTGTGTTATATTATAATGAAACTTATTTGAAACGATCTTCCATTATTACACAGTTCATATATCACTCAATTCAGACCAAGTAGATTATCTATTTTACATGTTGAATTTTTTTTTAAAAATCAAAAGTTGAAAGAATCCTTCCGGCTTTTCAAAGGAGACAATGTGAAAGAGATTCTTTTCCCATTCAAGAAGTCAAAAGTCAAGGAAAACTTTTTCCCCCATTTTGAGGGTCAAAAGTAGAGATAACATATTTCCTACGAGAGGGGTCAAAAGTGAGGAGAAACCTCCTTTAGAAGTATGTATCTTCATTCAATAAATCAGCTGAAAGAGAAAGCAGCAGAATATAAAATGCCACTCGCTGTAACATTTACAGCTTTCAAGAAGGCGTTCGACTCTGTTGAAATTCCCATGAAGGCCATAACCCTACAAGGTGTAGATCCTGTATACGTCAAAGTACTACAACATATATACAATCACAGCAACTCCTTCATCAGGCTACATAAGGACTCTGAACCGTTCCAACTCCAAAAAAGAGTAAGACAAGATGATACCAGCTCAACCAAACTCTTTACAGTCTACCTCAAGATGATCTTCCGAAACCTGTAATGGGAAAATAGAGGAATCAAAATAGATGGCGAATATCTGAACAACCTTATATTTGCAGACGACATCGTCCTTTTTCCCAGAGAACCTACATGACCTCCAACAAATGCAAGATGAACTAAAAACAAGAAAACAAAAAAGTCAGCCTACACATGAACTTCAGTGAAACGAAAATCATGTGCAACAATCATATTGAGAATAAGATCATAACTGTCAAGATACAAGAAGCAAAACTCGGCAAGGTAGACCACTACATCTACCAAGGACAACGAATCCCCATGAGATCTTCAAAAGAGTAGGAAATCAAGCGAAGAATCACCCTAGGATGGTAAGCCTTCGGCAGAGAAAGCTTTACTTCCAAAAACCAGATGATCCCAATAATCCTAAAAAGAACAGTATATAACCGATGCATCCCACCGATAGTCACTTATGGAGCTGAAACGTGGAACCTAAGCAAGAGACAGACCTGCAAACTGAGAAGCATGCAATGCGTGCATGAGAGAATCATGCTCAACCTCACATGGAAAAATCACAAGAGATCACAGTATATAAGGAACTAAATGGGAGTCCAGGACATCATAGAAACAATTAGAAAACTCAAATGGCAATGGGCAGGCCATTTTGCAAGAATGAAAGACAACCGATGGACATAGCAACTCACAACATGGATCCCCAAAGACCATATGCAAAACCGAGGGCGACAAAATACAAGATGGAGTGATGAACTAGACAAATTTAGAAAACACTGGCTCTGCGACACCCATGACAGAGAAATGTGGTGAATCTTGGGGAAGACGTTAAAAGACTGATTATGATGGTGAAGCTTCAGTCCTCAGTTATTTCAATAAATCATCGACGGAGACTTCAGCCTTTAAAAAACAAAAATGAAAAATAATACAGAGGTAATGTTAATGATAATTATGGTATACAAATACCAGCAAATATGCGCTTTTTTTGATAATGTAGATTTACTAAAAAAACTCTTCTTGTCTCCATCGGCTTCTACGATCACAGATAGCATTTGTCCTCGTCCCAGTGGAAAACAAGCAACAAAAGAGACCGGTTTAGTTAGTCAACCAATAGAAATTGTCACGTGACCAACGTCTTTTGGTAACACGCCATGTTGGGGATGATCAATTGACAAATGGATGATGAATTAAAAATTGAAAGAAAGGGGTGATTAATAGATAAATTACTTCCCTCATTTTTGGTTTAGCTGGAATCATTGAAGAATGTCTGAATTTTCAAAAGCAGTGATCAGAGGAAGATTTGTCTAAATTTTCAAAAAACAACCATGAATGCCTCATGGGCACAAACGAAAAGACTGATTATGCATAAACTTACACAATAAATTTGAACTTGCATTAAAACCTTTGGGGGATGGTTATAACAAAACTTTTTTTGTTCACGTGATGAGTAAATTTTGAAATTTTTCATCCCTAACTACACTGACCTACAGCTGTGATTCACACGTAGCCAGTCAGCTAGAGAGACCAGCTTAAAAACTGAAGACACCAGTATTAATACTTTTGGTTGACGGAGCCTAAAAAGAAACAATTCTTTTTAAAACTTGCAATGTGTTAACACTATTGATTGTTTTCGATGGATTTTTTTTTTCAAATAATAATGTTATACTGTTAAGAGATTCAAGGAAAAGCCGACAAAAATGGACATTCAGTTGTTTTTTCAAGCCTTGCTACATTTATGCTGGTATCTAAGTATGTATTTGTTTGTGGTCGCCATTACTCAACGTCTAAAATTTGAGATATGCTAAAAATGCCTTAGTTTCTTGAATTACGAAACCTTTCATTCGTCACATTCCTTTGCTTTCGAGATTTGATTCTAGAAAAGCTATGCTGCAGTGGTACGAAGAAAAGGAAAAAATATTTCCCTTTCTTTGCCCAATCTCTATTCCTTACTTTCTTCTGGGCGCTTTCAAACTTATTCAATTTGGTTTCAAAAGAAATGAGTTGGGCTTCCATACACCTGTCAACAATTGCCGAAGATTAAAAAAGTAAAATCCAAGGGATGCCAAAAACGAAACCCCCAACTCGACTTTATTTTTCGTGAATATTTGAAAGATTGATCGGTCCTTCTGCCATGTATCAATTTAGGGAATTTGATTAAAAGCTATTTCTGATAAAAAGGATTATACTTCAGTTCAGTTTCATTAAAGCATAAAGAAATATGATCTATCTATCTATCTCTCTCTCTCTCTCTCTCTCTCTCTATATATATATATATATATATATATATATATATATATATATATATATATGATTAATGATTATGGCATCTGCAGACAGCTTTCATTGTATTACAACTCTTCAGTGTGGCTATAGACTATCTATTATCCCTTCCAGTGCCACGAGGTAGAATCAAAATCTTTGCTTCATATACATATATTTATATTCAAAGTCTGTTCGTATACATATATCTCAGTCTGCTCATATCAACTTATCAAATATATTCATATCTATCTATCTATCAATTCATATATCCATGTATCTATCTTGCAACCTCATTATTTCTTTATCTATCTGTTTATCTCGGTATATCCATGTGTGTGTAAATGTATCAGACACGGTCTTTGGGATAAATACTAGGCAGCTGGCCAAAAGAAAAAAGCCTTTAATACCATCAATCTAGAATATATTTTTGAAAACTAAAACTAAAATATTGCTCACTAAAGCATCATTTTGTTTATATTACAGAAAAAAAAACGAGTTAACTTTTAACAATTTAAACACTTTTTGATCATGTTCGATATTTATTGAAATATCACATATTCTCACCAAGTATTTTCCAAGTATCCTTTTCATAAAGAAAATTACTCTCTTGCAATTTATTACTGAGCCTTCAGAAACTGAAATACCACAATGAGGAATAACTTTGTTTTTAAATTAGACAAAATAATCGGTTAAAACTTTGAAATTATTTGAATGAATTCTTCATAGTAAATTTTAGTCAGAGTCATACTCAATGATTTGTATGGCTTCTGACATTCATTCATGCACAAACTGGTAGAAATAAATCATTTTTTTTCAAGTAACGAGCATATTTGGTAGTGTTGCATTGTTTTGCACTGCACAGCTAATAAAATTAGACCATGACGCTGGTGGTTGGACTAAAAAACTGTCGATAATCCATCTGGTTTTCTCTGCTTTGATTTTTCTTTTTTTCGCTTTTATTGATTTCCCCTGTACGTGTCAAAGATCACATCAACTCTTGCACAAGTTTCAGAAGAATGTTTGAACACAGCTCTGCAATAAATATCTGCAAAACCTCCAAAAGTTGTAAGATTTGAGGTCTACTAATAGATTGAACAATGGCATCTATGATTACATACATTTCTCTTTCTGTTGAGTGGGATGGTTTCTTTAAAATCATACCCATCAGTTAGTATGTGAGACAGTGCAGATTTGTCTGCATTCCGCAGGCTCTTATCAGATGTGAGTGAAAGTGAAAGTGAAAGTGAAAATGGAACGGATGTCAGCACAAGACAAAGAAGTTGTGAAAAATCAACATTTCTGCCTTTAACAGCTGCACTGAGGAGACGGTCAGCTTTGAAAAGATTTGCCTGTCCAGAATATGTTTCAATATGAATTTTTTGTTTGACTTCGGGTATTTTACCTCGGAAAGGAAGTTCTTTCCTCTTTTCTTGACAATGAGATCATTCCTGGTTTGAGGGAATGCATACCTAATTATCAGTGCTACCAACAAAGGGTTGAATAGTTCAATTCGTTCCTGGAACAACTTTACACCGTCTTTATCTCTTTCCATTAATGCCTCAGTAGTATTCTTTTGAAAAGATACTTTGTCAAAAGTTATCCCAGCAAATTTTCACATAACATCGGATAAATGTGAGTAATCAAAGCAAGTTAGCATCTATCTTTCAAGAGTTACTTTGGAACGAGTAATTCCAACTTCACCACTGAAACTTTGCAAACTTGTCAACACGTTTCAGAGCTATGTCAGTGGAAAGTTGATTGATGACTCCTTCGGGTCCTTTAACAACAGAATTACCAGCCATGAATTCCTCGAACACTGTTGGTGTCGTGTGACAAAGAATGATCATATCTGCACGATACTTTATGCCCAATCGCATGTAGTTCACATGATCATAATCAGCTATAAAGGCTATCAACTGTTGAGATGAAGTTTCCAGGCCCCTTTTCGTTCAGCTCTTATGAATAACAGCAGAAGTTGGACTGATTCAATAAACTATCTCCAGAAATGAAAATTAGTGTCTGTAGATTGAACTCCACTAAATTCTTGCTTATCATTAACTGAATCATCCATTTTGAAGTCAAGATCTTGCAATGTTTACTCGTTTATTTTTTGTTTGTATTACTTGCAGACATATTAATTCTAGAAGGAATTGAGACGACTCGGCCAGTGGTCTAGGCTGGAATGTAGCTCTACTGGGATCCCGTGAGAACATTTTTATTAGAAGCATGAAGTAAGATTTCATGAATATTCGATATAAGTACTTTCAAAAGAATTATGTCGCCATTTTTTTCATGACCAGGTGGGTGTAATTTTCATATGGTATCTAAGATGTCTGCCGAATACCTATGAACTCTTTACGAGATTTTTCAACATTTTTTGTAGCTTCAAGGATTTTTGATAGCATATCAAAATTCTATTAGAGTCTGACTGCTTGTGAGGTATAATTATCAAGATGGCGTCCTAAATGACTTTCAAAATAGTTGGCTTTATGAAAAAGATCCCACAAAAAAATCTCAACAAAATGTTTTTTCAAGGGCTTTTTCGCAGTTTTAGGTATGCTCAGTGGCATACTAAAAGCATACCACAGTCTGCCCACAGGAAAGGTTTAATTTTGAAAGGTTTAACTTTCAAGATTGTGTATAAAGGTTCTTTGTACGGACTTACTTCAGGAGTTATAGATATTTTCATACAACAGGACACGCTATGATAAAGGTTCCTGGATCCATCCCAAAATTCATTCACCTCTCCCTTTGGACCACCTCCTCACAAAATCTCATCGAAATGTATTTACAATTTTTGGCGATACAGTTTAGACAGATCTGGTAAAACACAGAAATGTATAGAGAAAAAATAAAAAATATATCGAATAAATTTCTGCATTCGTTCCTGTTTTCCCATACCATATCTGCAAAAGTTCTCAAAGTGTTTTGAAGACATATTCATGGCAGTAAGTTGTGGGTTAAGAAGTAAGGAACTTCAAAGCAGATCCAGGAATTCATTTTTGATTGACAGATTTTTTTCCGTTTTGAGACCCTGTACATTTCTGTATTCATCGTTGTCTGTCGACAAAATATATTCAAAAGTTCTCAATGGATCTTAATCCAATTTCAAGAATAGATTAGTCATGTTTCAAGAAAAAAGTGATTAGATTTTGCAGGGGATTCAGGTATCTGTTTTTGATTGAGAGTTATCTTTGCAGGTTTTGTTTATTAAATTTCTGTATTTGTTCCTATCTGTCAATAATATATCTCCGGAAGTTCTCAATGAATTGTGATGAAGTTTCATTGAAGAATGACATACTTATGACTCATTTTTAAATTTTGATATCCATAATAGGTTTTGGAAGCGATATAATCCAAAAGACATCTGAAGATTAAAAAAAAACTAGTTATTTGACCGCCATTTTAAAAAAGCATAATATAGAGCCCTTGCAGAAGTTTGAAAGTCTACCACCAGCCAAATACACTTTAATAAACACCAAATGACAATTCTATTACGGTTGTAGTTCTATTGAAGGATCTATGAATCGACTAAGAAAAATAAGCGAGATACAGGTTTCGGACGCTAGATGACTTGATGTTAGAATATTCTTCCAATCTTTTTCTACGTTAAAAACTTGAGTTGAGGCCAACTATAATATGTATCTTTCACATAGTCACTAGCATCAAAAGGCTCCGGGAAACTAAACCTTATGCAAGATGAAGATATCAATTTACTGAATTATTCATAGAATTTAGTGCATCAAATCATAAATCTACTATGAATCAGAAATATTTTGATATTATTTAATAATCAATCTTTATGATTTTATTCGTAGTAGGCAGTGCCCACCATGCCTACCCGGACGGCACATCCCTGTTATGTATATATCTTCATCATTCTTTTCTTATCTGTCTCAGTATATTCATGTATGTGTCTATGTATGCATGGAAGTACAGATTTATCAGTCTCATTCTTTATAGCTATCTAGCTACCTATTGGGCTATCTCAGTTTGTTCATATTCATCTATCTGTCTATCAATGTCCATTATTTTCTCATTTGGCTGACTTTCTAGCAATCTCGCTATTTCAGTCTTCTTCAATCTATATGCTGCTTTCTATCTAACAAACCACGATCTAACATCAACACATGAAAATTCCCGATAACCACAGTCCTACTTAGAAAAAAAAGAATAAGTATAAAATGTTTCAACTTGGTGTTAAAGTGTTCTCATATTTAGCATAAAACCCCGAGGCACATTTGAATGTAACGTTTTTCTACGATTTCTTTACAGCCAATAAAATTGAAAAAATCTAATATATTCCTATTTACAGTACAAACATAATGAGATGCATTCATAAATGTAAATAGTAAAGCGGTTTGGTCAATATATATATATACATATATAAACATATTCAGAGAGAAAGATAGAGAGAGGGGGGGATGAAAGGAGATTGTTTTGTGTTGCAACGAAAAAGGCGATCGTCTCCCTCAGGATAGGAAAATTAGAATTGCTGATCAATATTTTGGAAAACAGTAAAAATGAGACCGATCTGCATCAAAGAAATGTTTCTTTAGACAAAATTGAAAAAAAAATTACTTTATTGAAAAAAAAAAACAAATTGCTAACCTGAGCCTATTAAATTGAATTTCTGATTAAATATGATAAACATTATTTTAATATGAACTAATAAACTTACGAAGAACAAAGTTTGACTATGTAACATTTTTTTCCAATTAAACAATACTTATCTGATTTTTGTAAGATGGGGTGTATTAATTATCATGTATGATATAGACGGACTATTTTCCTTGTTCAAACGTTCATTTGTTCAAATGGTTTTGGTCGCAAATCAACCCAACGAAGGTCAGGGGTCACACTTTCAAAACGTTAAGAGAACACATAGACAACATCACATATAATGAGTATATACGAGGTCTGTCCCGCGTGAATACAGCGATTTCTTATTCTAAAAAGACAAGCCAACCTAAGACAAAGGGTGCATCAGCCCCATTGAAAGTACACCACTTGGAACTTAACACACTTACCCTGACATCCTTTCCACTTTTTGAAATAATCTGCAAAGTCCTCTTTCGGGATCACCATCAGTTGGCTCGCCGTATTCACTTAATTCTGATCCATGGTCTGAAATCTCTTTATGAACATAAATCGTAGGGAGACAAATCTGGATTGTAGCAGTCTGTGTTGTGATGAAAAAGGGTGATTGTTTCTCACAGGATAGAGAAATAGCTGATCACTGTATTGAGGGTCTAAATTCAGACTTTTTTGGCCGCCATACAAATAGATTGATCATTAGCATGATAACTAACCGGATCCAAATTTTTCATCATATATATATACATACATATATACATACATATATACATACAAATATATACATACATATATATATATACATACATATACATATATAAATAGATAAATACGTATATAATATATATACATACATATATATATATAGATGCATATATAATATATATACATATATGAATATATAAATACATATATAATATATATACATACATATATATATATAAATACATATATAATATATATACATACATATATATATATGAATATATAAATACATATATAATATATATACATACATATATATATATAAATATATAAATACATATATAATACATATATATACATATATATATAAATATATAAATACATATATAATATATATACATACATATATATATAAATATATAAATATATATAATATATATACATACATATATATATATATATATGAATATATAAACACATATATAATATATATACATATATATATATATCAATATATAAATACATATATAATATATATACATACATATATATATAAATATATAAATACATATATAATATATATACATATATATATATATAAATATATGAATACATAAATAATATATATACATACATATATATATAAATATATAAATACATATATAATATATATACATACCTATATATATATATATATATAAATACATATATAATATATATACATACATATATATATAGATACATAAATATATGTATAATATATATACATACATATATATATATAAATATATAAATATATATATAATATATATACATATATATATATAAATATATAAATACATAATATATATATATACAGACATATATATATATATAAATACATACTTATAATATATATATACATACATACATATATATATATAAATACATACATATATATATATATAAATATATAAATACATATTTAATATATATACACATATATATATATATATATAAATACATATATAATATATATTCATACATATATAATATATATACATACATATGCATACATACATATATATACATATACATGCATACATATATATATATACATACATACATACATACATACATACATACATACATACATACATACATACATACATACATACATATACAAAGGAGTATGACGAGGCAGCAATCTCTCATTTAAACAAACATCATTAAAAATAACACACAAACTCTAATCCGATACAATTCTTGGATTGATGTCATGGATGTTTTTTAAAGATTGGTGGTTCAAGATTCTTTGACTATTATCGTTCATTATCAAGAAACATAGATATAAAATTACAATGAAAGACAATACTGACAACTCTACCAGTACCACTACCCCACTTTGATGATGATGACTGACGATGGTACCACCAACTTGGGAACGTTTTGAAAAAACTTCGATGACATCATTAAAAGGTTTGTACGCAAACTAGAAAAAATTAACAGAAAAATTGAATGGACGAAGTTTGACTGTTACTTTTAACAATGTTAATCTAAATATATACATATATATATATATATATATATATATATATATATATATATAGAGAGAGAGAGAGAGAGAGAGAGAGAGGGGGGAGGGAAAGGGAGAGAGTGAGACGTATTAAAACTTTCGGAAGAAAGAATGCCTGATCAGATCGTTTTCATCGACTTTTTATGACATCATTAGAGAATTTGCTTCTTATTCTCAGGATGTTGTAACCTCAAGTGGCCATAAAGTCAGGGTCCAGTTCTGCATTGTAATCATCTAGTAAATTTAACCCCTTTCTGAAACATGATGCAATTTAGTTTCATTCTCCAAGTGAGAGCCCATTGAAGATGTCGGGCTAGAATGATTATTTCTACCATGCGTAGGAGATCAATTTTTAACAAATTGGGGACAGCCAGACTGACTTACAGGCCTTCTTATAGAGATACGTAGGGGTAGAAAAAAAAGGGTTTCACAACAAAAATTGAAACAGCTTCTAAGGTGAATTGTTCAAGCTTGAGACAGAGAGAATTTTGACTGTGACAAAGTCTTGATCCTATGACTTGAAGCATAGGTTGATAGTTTTTTCTGGAATTACTAACTGTTCATGATGAAAGATAAAGTCTGATTTTAAATTGCACGATTGTTCTTGGTAAAAAGTGTGTTGAGAAATGATATTCCACCTCTTATTATCTTTCTTATTTTTTCATTATGATGAAATATTGTAAATCGTTTTGGGTTTTTTTGTTGTAATTTTGACTATTATTCACCTTCACCTCAATCCAATAACCGTAGCCTCACAACCAAAGTGGGCTACAGATTCTTCTCTCTTCAAGTACCCGTCTCTGTGTGGGTGTCCCAGGTCACATTTAGGGACTACAACCTTGGAAACTCACACCACTAGGCGTTATCTGAACGTTTTTTGGGGGGGTCTGGAGAGTTCAATTGCTTTGAAGGGTTTCTATGGTTGTTTTGGACCGCCAACGCCCAAATTTGCTGCTGCTATCTTTTAGATAATTTTTCATTGGATATCTTTTTTTAGATGGTTTTAGATAACTTTTTACATAACAAGTTCTGGTACACAAATTCCTTGGTTATTCATTTATGAGAAGTATGGATATTTTGAGTTCATCTTTATCACAACTTAGCTCTGGTTATCAATCTTTTTCATTGAGTAAACAGAACGGGTTCAGAATAAAGAATAAGCCCCCGGTGAGACTCAAACTCATATCGCTTGTTCAAATCTCACCGAGTGATTATTGTAGGTTGACGGCTTGTGTTGAATTTTCATTAAAAAAAAACATAGGACGAGGAAAAATTGATTGAAACTTGCCATCACAGTAAATAATTGAACGACCGTAGCGTTGAAATTTGAAATCGTGTAAAAGAATTCCATCGAAGAATAAATATGATTAGAATAAATTCTATTAATGACATCACAGACGTTTTCCACTGGAAAACATCTCAAATAAGGCAGAAACATCTAGAAACAAACCCGTCAGAATGAAGGCCCCACATATTGCAAAAAATGAAAGAAATCCTCCTAGAAGGGTTCTAGTGGAGTACTGATGCCGATGTCAAGTCTGCAGACAGAAAGTTATGGCCAGGAGTGCTTTACTCATCAACAAACACACAAACATTCAAGCACAGGCACATATAAAAAAAGATATAACTCTTTACCATCTTTGATGGCTACGGTGATTCAGTGCTTTAATTCCTTATTCCTTTCAATCAAGTCAGCAAGAACCCAACTTGTCAAACTCCAGAGTTTATTTTGTTTTTAATTCAAACCTATTTATCTATTTTGAATTGAAATTTACCGACCGTGATTTGAAACCCCGCCCAAGTGATCTGCAGTCTGTTCTCTTGCCGACTCATCTAAACTTACTCGTCTCTTTTAAATTCATACTAGAAATACTTAAGAAATTGGAATCATGACCAAGTGATCGATAGGTGACTCTCCTACCGACTGAGCCAAACTAACAAGTCTTTCAAATCAACGAAAATTCATGTTACAAATACACAAAGAAGGACGAGTAGGGATGGATTTTTGCCCTGCAGTAGCCAGGTTTGCTATTCTCCTCTTTTTTTTCTAAATTTCAATTCAAAACTCTCACTGCATTTGTCCTAAACGTTTTACGAAAGTCTGGCGATGTCTATATATGCTTTTCTGTTTGTGTATTAAGTAATTTCGACAGGTGACGTTTTTCCCAGCGTCTCAAGACATTTTTTCGTCTTTTCGTCGTCGAAGTTTTTAGTGTAAACACATTTAGATTTAAATCACTTTTTCAAATAACACTTCCATCGATTTGTTTGTTGTGAAAATCGCATTTAAAAAATCTGGATCAAAACAAAAAAAAAGAAAGAAAAAAAAGAAACACGTTATTTCTCTGACAATCAAAACTTCTTTAAAAATGTCATTGATAAAAAAGAAGATGAAAACTAAACGCTGGAAAAAAAAATTGCCAAGATTAACAGACGACATTTTCTGCATTTGTTAGTGGAATCACAGAAATGATAATTATAAAACTAAACAAAAAAATTTATTTATTTTGTTTCAATCAAAACATTGTTCTTGAAAATGGAGAACGCTGACGCCTTGAATTCTACATCAATATGCAAATGTTTCATTGTTTGATAACATTTTGTGTTTGAAATTTGCTCCAATTCAATCAGGAGACATGCGCCCGCAGAGACTTTTCTAACGTTTTTTCTGTTTTTTCCTTTTCATAAATAAATAGTACACATTATGATTCATTTACACACACACACACAAAAACATATATATATATATATATATATATATATATATATATATATAATATAAATAAATAAATATATATTCACAATATGTATATATATATATATGTATATATATATATATATATACGTATATATATACATACATATTGTGAATATATATCAATTTATTCATATATATATATTCACAATATGTATATATACATATGTATATATATGTGTATATATATATATATATATATATATATATATATATATATATATACGTATATATATACATACATATTGTGAATATATATCTATTTATGCTCCATTTTAGATATATTGAGCGCAATCACAGTATTTTTAACCTAACTTTTTAGTATGTATATATATATATATATATATATATAAATATATATATATATTGAGAGAGAGAGAAGGAGAAAGAGAGACTGGTTCGTGCATCAGCACTCTCCCGTTTTATGATGATTAGCCTGAACTGGAAATGGTAAGTATAAAAATCAGGTGATCATAATGAATGATTCAAAGCATATATCTCGAAATATATGTTTTGTTTTAGTTAAATGCCAAAAGCGTTGAAAGATTTGAATTTTGAATTGTTTTGGTGAAAAAAGGCTTAGTGCCGAACTTGATTTTGTCAAGTGTCAGTAAAGATGAAATTTCAAAATTCAAGTGTTGAGTCAGATAGAATTAGATTATTAAAAGCTAAATAGTTGACACCTAAATCCAATAAAAGAGAAATTGGCTGATTGGCTGAATTATGCTGACGCAACTAGAATGTTCACGTGATCAGGACCTATAGACAACTTCAATATGAAATCAGGTAGAGATCTTTCAGGAACGAATTTAGAAGAGAACGGAGTTCACCAAGGGACGCCAATCAGTTTGCCTTAGCTCCTTGCTGTTAATCAAAGCTCCTTTATAGCCCTCTGTTGGGGAATCGATGGAGGGATCCGGAAATCATTGAACCCAGATACGGCAATGCAAACTCCGTTCGAAAGCAATATTATATATCAATACAGCTTCTATTTACCAAAGAGGGAAACTTGAGGAAAAATGAAGAATGAAACAATGGACAAAGATCATTGGAGTGGGTAGAAGACTTGAGAAATCTGACCATCAGTAACGGGTTGTAATATTCAAGTCAATATCTTAGACATATTACGGTTTTGAGAGGTTGAATGACAAATAATCAACAGAAGATTTTGCAGCGTCACGTTTCTTAAAATGCAAAATCCCACTTGGACTATTGTTTCCTTTCAACCTAATTTCAGTGCCTTCTTGTTGCAACAACTCAGACACCGTGAGTAAACAGTGCAGATTGGAAAGGAAAAAAATACGCACTAGACCAGACTCGAACTCGCATCCCTTTACACTGGGGAGCCTGTCAATGCACGGCAACTGCTATACCAAGTGAAAGAATAGTAAACAACAACAACAACAACAACAACAACAACAACAACAACAATAACAATAATAATAATAATAATAATAATAATAATAATAATAATATACACCACAGTGAATAGTGAGGAATGTGCTAGATATATGAGATCTACGACCCTAGCTGTTAGCTGTGGCCTAACAAAGAGAAGAGGAAAGGTAAAATACTGCAACATACCACAAATGGTAGTGGAGGTACAGACCACAGCACTGCTGTGATAGGTGAGGAAGATATGAAAGGAAGGCTGAAGACCCGAGGAAACTTACCGTCAATCAGCCTTCAGCGATAACCACCGAGGAACTGGTATGAAACTGTAAACCACAGCACTGCTGTGAAGTCTGAGTATGGATAAGAAGGCTGGAAACCTGAGGAGACTTGTTGTCACTCAGCCTCCAGCTATGACCGCCAGGCAACTGGGTGTAATAATAATGATAATAATTATAATAATGATAATAATAATAATAATAATAATAATAATGATAATAATAATAATAATAATAATAATAATAATAATAATAATAACAATAATGATGATGATGATGATGACCAGTCGGACACCAAGATAGACAAAGGAGTTCTTTAAAAATCAGCACGCCATGGAGCAGCTCGTATAGTCTCCGTCTGAGGCCTTTGGTTAAGGCTTGGCAGTCAGCTTACAGACTGAAGAGTCGGTATTTATCCTGTGCGAAAAAATGTTAGATAAACTAAATTTATTATGACTGTGTCTCGTCAAAGAAATTGGGAAAACTTAATACTATTACGTTTAGAACTACTGACAGATGTGAGCAATCAAGGAAAATAAAATGAAAGAAAGACTGGTCAAGCATTGATAAATAATGAAAATGTTTCATCAAACAAATCTGTACAACATTAAAGGTTATCATTCATTTTGTGTAATACTGCTTTTATGTCTTTCTTTTGTCGATATTGTAAGTATTTCACAGTGCAGATTATGAGGCAATGAAATTACATCTGTTTCACACGCGAAAATGCTCTTTGTGTGCGTGGTTCTTAAGTACTTGTGTTTACGGACGTGGAAGAAAGATCTGTAAGCTTTCAGGCGATTGGATATTTGAGAACAGAGGAATGGAACGTCTATTATCTTTGAGAAATCGAAGAGTTCAACAAATGATCCATTTCGCTTTCCTGTGTGATGAGGGCGGTTGTTAGCCTCGATTTCTGGTTGGTCAGATGAGAATCTCTAATGCCCGGATATCGATGACGTCACAATTATAGCAGCCGTAGGAAGAAAATGTAACGCGAAATTATTTACTCTTTTCTAAAAATAAAAAAAGATATTAAGAAAATGAGAGGGAGAAGGAACGAGGAAAAGTTCAAAGCAGAATATTTGAACATTACAAGAGCAGAAGCGTTGTAAATTACGTTTCATTGTAATTTTATAAGTACTTAAAGGTCGAACTATAACTAAGAAATCTGTTACACGACTGAGTCCAACAAGGTAAATTAATGTTAGTACAGGAATACCTTTATTAGTGCAGCTTTGATTAGAGGAGGTTATGATTCTATACGGTTGAAGTAAAGCAGTACAAATTAATGTAACTAAGTACGTACTGAAGACCAAAAACTGTGTGGTTTTGAACAGAACGGAAAATTTAGGGACGAAATAACCGCAGATACCAATATAAAAAAAAATTCCCTTTAAACCTGGATCCTGGATCCAATCCTTCCTTTTAGTGACGACTAATTGAATTTACTATCCCTACGCGTAAACATCCTCCTTCATCCAGGCTTAACACCACTTATGCTTGGCACTGGCTATAAATTGTTTTTTTCCTGTCAGAATATCGTACTCTTAAAGCTAAAGAGCTCCCAACGCATTGATATTTACACATAAAGCTTGGAAAAGTGGATTCATACCGTTCCCAGGGGGCATTTGAGCAAAATGAATGAAAACAACCTCGCCTAAGACTCGAACCCAGTCCATCGAATCCTTTTTCCACAGTAGTAACCATTACACCACTCTATCCATCTATTGCAAATTAAATGACTAATTTAGTCGCAATAAAATTGTAGCATAGTATGGGCGATGTATGATGAAATGAGTGACGACACTATGGGTGTTTGTTGCCCTTTAGTCTATTTCACATATCGCAAACCTTGAGGAACTAACCGAGACTGATTGTTTTATGTGAAACCTGGACAGGAACACTTGATGGCGTAGCCAGTGAAAGGGCACAACCATTATACATACCATTATATATGGTTTGGATTTATTTATAGTGAGAATAAGGGAATGAGCGATTCAAAACCTACAAAACGCTACTGTTGCTTTGCAGAAATCTCCCTGGAAAAGTATGAAACCTAACTTGGTCTTTGTCCAATATCAGGGCCAGCTCTGAGCTGATTGAATCAATCGTTCCCAATTGGACTCTGTGCCTAAGGGAACCCCGCACTCACTCACATGTTGGATGCTTTCTGGTTTGTTTTTCTCTTCTGAACTGAACATGAAATTAAAAAAATTGATATAAAACTGCACAGTCACTAAAACAAGTGGTTATGTGACTATTTAATTTTCAAAGGTTATCTACTTATTCTGTGTGTATCTTTATAGTATTATAAGTAGACAAATTTTTATATTGTTATGTGTTTAGATCAATTTGGTCCATTAACTCACATGCACTTTTTAAGCACACATTCTGATTGCTTTCTGATCGACCATGGAAATACGAAGGCTATAACGCATTTTATTTATATATTCAAGACTCTACAGACCTTGATCGTGAACTTCGAGCCCCGCAAAAAAGATTTCCAATCAAGCCCTGCAGCCTATAAGGCTGGCTCTGTCAAATGTGATTTAGATTTATTCATTAACAATAAAAGAAATAAACTAAGAAGCTTCCTGTTTTCGGAATTTAATTCAACGGACCCGAATGAAAAAAATACTAAAACATTCTTGTAATGCAAAAGGATTTTAGCATCAGATCAGACAAGGAATGACAGAGAGCAACAAAAGTCCAGACTTAGTGTCTCAAAACATAGTTGTTAGAAACAATCAACTAAAAGTGTCCGGCAGCATTCACGCTTGTTTGTTGAAAATCCAAACGAGAGAAGTAACTAATACATCGATTAACCGTGTTTTTCTAATTTTTTTAATTGATCATTCTTAATACAAGCTACCAAAAGATACTAGCCAACTTACGGTTTCTGTTAAGTGACAAACCAGACCTGTTTTGTTTTTTTCTATTCATTGCATAGTCTACCGTTACTTTTTTTAGTTTCATCTTAATTTTTTCATTGCTTTTTATCGCCACTTTACTCAGGTCATCAGTACCTGGCAGCGAATAAACGGCAGAACTCAGTGCCGTAGATAGACGGTCAGAGTTGAGTGATAAAAAGCCGAGTTCAGAATGTAATTTTGATGGTGGACTTCTTGCACTTCCACTCGGTATCTTACTGCAAAACAAACAACAACAACAATCAGAGCAATAAGAAAGAAAAGAAAGAAAAGTCTCATCATTATTAATTTCTGACTACTATTTTGACCATGGTAGCAAAAGGGATGAGGGTTCGAGTTTCATTGAGAGCTCTTCATTATTTCCATTCCGCACTGTTCACTCACTGCCATAGGATGATGGCCTGAGTTGAGTTGTGATAAAACGCTACTAAAAACTTAAAGATAAAGGAAAGTAGTAGTCAAAAATTAGTAATAATAGTTTACAATACTTCATCTAATAGAAAATAAAATAATGAAGATAAAGTCTCATTTTGAATGCAAACTTCATTGAAATCATATATACAAAATACATTGCAAAGGTTTTATACAAATATGTTGAAGGGAAAAATACTCTCCACATCCAAGAATTAAAAAATCAATTCATCTTTCGAATTTAAACAATCTTTAAGAAGACTTGGTTTCAACATAAATCAGTCGACCATTGAAACAGTTGCAATGGTTACCAGTGAATCATGAGTTTAGCTTGATCTAGCCTACAGGGTCTGGCAACTTTTTTTAAAGAAAACCAGATTAAATATATTTTTTGTCTCGTGGACCAAAAACTCCTGTTTCCTCCCTGTGCTGTCTTGTGATCTCTCCATGCAAGATTGAGCATAATTCTTTCATATGCACGTTACATGCTTCTAAGTTTGTAGAAAACGAAAAAATGATTGGTCTGAGACATCATAGAATCTATTGCAAAATTCAAACGGCAATGGGCTGGTCAAATGGGCTATTCCAAGAATGGCAGACAGATGATGAACATCAAGACTCACAATATGAACCCCCAAGATCACTTGTGCAACCACCACCGGCAGAATACAAGATGAAGGGAGTACTGGCTCTGCAACGTCCATGATAGAGAGCTTTGGCAAATCCTTGGGAAGGTCGATGTCCAACGATGGGCGTTAATAGATTCATGATGATTAATTACAAGCCGAAAACCACTTGGAATGCCTTACCCAAATAGGGGGTAGCCACAACCGTTAGTTGGACAGTATCTTTACATAGCTACCTCCCCAGGGGAAAGTGGGTCGTGTAAGTCACTGACTGAGCACGTTCTACGGACGGTTAGCGGAATAAGTTTCAGACGCAAAATAAGGCAAAAATAACGAAGAAAGCATCAAAACTATTCTCTCCTCTAAATTCGACTTGAAATGTTTAATATGTGTAGACTGAGACGTGTTGAATTCGATTATGGTTTTATCTTCTATCTACAGAGTGTAGTTCTCGAATTATAAGAGTACACACATACATACATCATCAGCAGCAGCGGCCTTTCAGCGTCTGTTGGTCGACATAGACGCTCCCCAGGATATATAAACCTTTCCGAGACAACTTTATATAGAGAGATAACTATTGGGTGAAATATTGTAATACAATATTCATATTAATGAAAATATCAACAGAAAATATTAATATATATGAAGATTCGTGATAGATGTTGGTGAGATTGTTAATGTTTTAGCAAGAAAAAAAAGTCAGGAAATGTCAGGCCTGATCAAAAATAAAAAACAAAATCACTTTGAATAACAGAATGTCTTGAGTTTTTTTGTTTTTTTTTCCCCTTGGAGCTGAGTCCCCGAGGCTGACACGCAAAGGATGAGAGACGTTGCAATTCGAATTAAACAAAGCTGATATACAAGAGGAAGCAACCAGTGAAGCATTTTTATCCAGACAAAGAGATGTCAATCAGAGTACATGGAATCAAACCAAGTATGAAATATACTCAGCAATTCGAAAAAGGTTTTAGGTACACATTTTTATCAGCAGCCGCAACAGCCGTTAAGTCCGCTGCTGGACAAAGGCCTTTCCCATCTCATTCCATAACGAGCGTTATTACACTGATTTCTGCCATGTCTTACCGGCAAAATATTGTATGTGTATGTTAGTATGGCAATAAATACAATTAATTTTGGTCTGTATAGAAAGAAGAAACGTTGATAAATTTCTATTTTATGTACGTAAAAAGGAAATAACCCCCGTTCGCCTCAAAATGAACTGAGGCTTACAGATTTATCTCCCTTGTGGGAGGAAAACAATCAAATACAATAAACACTCGGTTTATCGCACTAATAGCAGACAGTTTTTAGTTAATTGCGAATGTCTGTTAAAAAGATTGTTACTGTAGGAAGGGCATTTTTTACCTTTTTTCGAACTCTTTTCAAATTCAAACATTTTGATGCAAAATAGCTCCAGTACAAAATAGAATATCTCTCTCTTGAGGTCATATGGAGAATAAAGACCTGGAATACGATTGAGCTTTTAATAGTTATCAGCTGCTGAATTACATTGAATAATTCAGGGGATGGAGAATAAAATGTGCCCCGGTAGTGTTTCTCTGCCCTAGTGGACTTTCAAATCTTCTTCAAGTTTCATACGTTTTTTCGGGGGCGGGGGTACTGAAATCAATATATGTTTTAATCTTAAATACGCATTTCTGATGTGAATTGTTCACTGAGTTGCTCATAAAGGCATATTCATTCGATAAACGAATAATAATAGAATTTTATCTGACACCGGTTGTCAGCATTTTTTTTGAAAACAAAATCCAAATGAAATTTATCTGAATCTTTTTTCTTTAAATAAAAAATAGATAGAAAGGTAGTTATAATTTAATCACAATCTTATTTGATTTACGCAAAACCCTGGATATTCACCTCGATTTCTTTTTTTGTTCCTCAAAACAACGGAAACACGAAGAAAGTGAAAAGTCGAATATTCAATAGAAAAAAAAATAGAAAAATCTTTCGCGAGCAACTTCTCGTACTTTCAGTCCTAAACACTGAAAATTTGCAAGTTTTGAAAAAAAAACAGATTCACTTAGTTTTATTTTGAATTCATTTTAAAAAATTACTTTATTGCCATTTCATCAAATAAATAAAACTATAAATGAAACTAAAGGCTACGCCAACGCGTTTCGACAGATCGTTGATATTAGGGAGAGAAAATGATGAAATAGTGAAAAACACTTATTTTAAAAGCTTTGCTCATACACAGTTGTGAGTAAATGCCTTACAGATTCTAAGTGCAAAGACAAATGAAGAATCTGTAATTAATTATTTTATATATCAACGAAACTTTCACTTGACAATATTTTAGGTAAAAAGTAGAAGAGAGTTCATTGCGTGTAGTGTTGCATAATAAAATTTGATTATTTTCTTCTAAGACTGATTCAAAGAATTAATAAAAGATTGAACATTTACTTTTTTTAAACGTTATTTGGAGTGGATTTTCCAGAGAGCAAAACGATTTAATATCTGACTCCCAAAATATTCATAGAGCAAGAGTTTCGATTCAAATATATCTATCTATCTTCGGTTAGAGAAAATTTAAAATTTTAGAAAAATCTCTTTTCGTTTGTACCTTCAAAAAATTGCTAAAATCGACTAAACTTTTCCACTTTCAGATAAATTTATAACTAAAAAAATATCAGTTATTAGCTATAAAATAGAATTAAATCATCTGGCTTTTTTTTTTGATGGCCATATTTCTGGCTATCTGCTATCTCTTATTTCTATAAGCCAAATAAGGGAAAAAACGACCAGGTCTAGTCAAAAAAATGGCTTATTTGGCATCCCAGTTAGCGCGCATCCGCAGTTAAAGTGTTTGCTAAATCCAGGAACTGTTATATCAGGATCCGTTAAACTGAGGTCTCACCGTACATAAATTATACCGTTATTGATTTGAATGAATTAATTTGTTGAATTGTTTCATTTGTTTGCCCTTTTCCAACTTCAAATGAGTGAATATTGAAGGTTTGAATGTGATATAATCATTTTCGTTGCTGAAGAAGGGAGATAATTGTCTGTCCATTTCAAGGTTAACATTTTATGAGCCAACTTTTGGAATCGACCAATATTTCCATACTTGGCAATATGCGTATGTGTTGTATAAATCGTAAGACGGCGTGTCTCCATCGTGGCAAAAAATTCAATGAGAGGCTATTGTGTTTGTGAAAGTCCCAGGAGATAATTTTCCTGATTACATCTACCTGAAAACAGAACAACAAAAAACATTCACCCCCTTTTTTTTTCTTTCCTGAGAAAAATTTCTCATCTCCTTTTTCGTCGATCTAGCAAAAACACATCTCTGCATAATTACTTACACAAAAGATTATTTTACGACTTTTTTTGTTTCCCTTTTCTTTTCAAAGCTCTATAAGCGCTCGTCACTGGCTTGTTACAGGTAGCGATTGGCCAGAGACGTCATGTAGATTCAAAATATTGAATCCCTTTTTCCAAATAGCTTCTTTTTCTTCATCATCATCTTCTCCCTTTCTGTCTGTTTGCACTTGTTTTTTTTGGGGGGGGGGGTGACAAAAACAATGTATGCAGATTTCTTCAGTTTTTAAGTGACTGAGCTAGAGCACGGAATATCTAAACATTCATTCTTTATTGTGTTTAGAAAAAAAATTCTTTTGAAAATTCCCACCAAATTCTTTTTCAATGGAAAGGGTTCCAATTTACTATGTAAGTTTGTACTAAATTAGTCCCTTAATTTGTGTTTCTTAGTGTCCATACTTCCTTTTTTTATTTGATTCAGCCCCTCTTAAGTGATCCAACAGAAGTCGGCAGAAGTAACTTACTCATTGATCACCCCTTTTCTCTCAACACGACATGCTGCTAAAAGACGGTTTCTATTGAGTGACTAACCAGACCTGTTTTTTCTCTCGGCAGGGACGAAAATAAATGTGCTCTGTGGTCATTTCATTTTCTCGACATAAACATTCTTAGTGAAATTGAAATAAGTAACTAAACGATTTTCTGCAAATGAAATAGGTAACTACACTTCTTTATGCAAATGGAATAAGAAACTAAATTCCTTCATGCAAATGAAATAAGAAAGGAATTTCTTTAAGCACATAAACTCATTTACGGAAATGATATGAGAGGCTAAACTCCTTTATGGAAATGAAATTTTAGAAAACTCAACCTATTTATGGATATGAAATGAGAAACTACACTCCTTTGTCGAAGTGAAAAATTAAATCAATCTTCTTTATGCAAATGAAATATGAAACTGAACTTCTTTATGCAAAAGAGATAAGAAATTTAACCTATTTACAGATATTAAATGAGAAACATTTCTTCATCGAAGTGAAAAAAGAAACCAAACTTCTTTATGCAAATAAAATGAGAAACTAGACTTTTTATGCAAATGAAATAAAAGAAAAATTATTTATGCTAACGAAATAGGTAAGTACGATTCTTTATGCAAATGAAACAAGAAAATAAACTCTTTTATGCAAATGAAATAAGAAAAAAGTTCTTTATGGAAATGAAATGAGAAACTGAAGTTCTATGTACATATAGATAGATAAATATACTTATGTATGCAAATGAAATTAGAAAGTAAGCTTTTTATGCAAATGGAATAAAAAAAACTAAATTTGATCATGGAAATGATATGAACTAAACCTATTTATGGACATGAAATGAGAAACTATGCTTTTTTTTATCGAATTGAAAAATGAAACCAAACATTTTTATGCAAATGAAATCAGTAACTAAATTTCTTTATGCAAATAAAATAAGAAACCAAACTTATTTATGGAAATGGAATAAGAAACTAATCCTGTTTATGGGTGTGAAATCAGCAACGACACTTCTTTATTGTAATGAAATAAGAAACTGAACTTCTTCATGCAAATGAAATAAACAACTGCACTGCTTAATGCAAATGAAACGAGAAACTAAATTCAATTATGCAAATGAAAGGAAAACTACACTACTTTATGGAAATGAAATAAGAATCTAAACTACTTCATGCAAATGAAAAAAAGATACTAAATTTCTTTACGTAAATGAAGTGAGAAACTAGACCTTATGCAAATTAAATGAAATACTAAACTTCTTCAAGCCAATTGATTGAGAAACTACATTTCTTTATGCAAATGAAATAAGCAACTAAATTCACTGTCAGTCACGAATATATTTTCTTTTCTTTCTTTGCAACAATGCAGTGCTTATATGGTCAGAACAAGATTGTTTTATTATCTTCTCTTTGAGAGGAAGTTCTTATAACATGTTTATTATTCACCTCCGTCAAAGAAGTTGAAAAGAGATTTATGATTAGGTGGCGCCTGTCCGTCTGTTCGTTCGTCTGTCTATTCTTCTTTCGTCTGTCCACACGATATTTTTAGAAGGGCCGAATGGATTTCAATAAAATAGAGTTGTGGGCGCTTGGGGTAAGATAATGATGGTAGATTTGGGGGCAGATCCAGGGATTTCTTTTCGGTTGAGAAATATTTTTCGTTTTTTCTTTTCAATTGCAAAATGTTTAAGCTCGTGGCTGTACACACAATATCTACACAAATCCTTGATGCATTTCGACAAAATTCTATAGAATAGACAAAGGGTGAACTGATTAGATTTTGGAGCAGATCATACATAATTACCTGTAATGGTATGTCTAAACCACATGATTACCAAAATGTCATGACTGTCCACACGATATTTACGAGAGTACTAATTAGATATCACAGATTTTTTTTTAAGGTTTGGCAATGGGAAAAGGAGACGAAGAAATTTTGGGGTGGATCCAGGAATTTCTTTTTGATGGAGGGATGTTTTCTTTTTTTTTCAATTACATTCATATTTATACTCATGACAGAAAACGCAATATCTCCAAAAGTTCTCAAATATATTTTCTGGAAGGGTGGACAATAGGCTGTGGAAGAAGTTATTGAAGTTTTGAGCGAAACCATTCACAAGTACCGCCCCTACATCATAGTTATGTATCCAAACTGCATATTATTGCAAAAATGTCACATTTTTCCACAAGCTCCACGCACACACACACACCCACACACACACACACACATATATATATATATATATATATATATATATATATATATATATATATATAATCATAAACTATATCTATGACATGAGCAATATATCAAAATCATTGCTGAAAGGAGGGGTGTTTGACCACTGCTGGAGTGCTATATTGATCTGTTTTGTTTTTAAAATCCTCGAAACGGTTACAAGGTAGACAACTGATGATTCCAGCAACAAAAGATTCACACATTGTACCATGATAACAAAGTTTATGTAATACAGAAAGAATAACGGAGAAAATAACATAAATCACATTAACAGATATCGGGAAATAAATAACTGAAGTGATGCATGAAAAAATTTAAAAAGTTCTTTAATGTGTTCAATGTTTAAAGTTGCAAAGCTTTCTAAATTTTATATATATATATATATATATATATATATATATATATATATATATACACGTATATATAAAAATATATATGTGTGTGTGCGTGTGTTGTAGCCTTCAGAGTTTGTGGCTCTAAACCTTTCAACAAAGCACTTTTTAAAGTTTTTAATTTACAATCGAATGCAGAAATTCCACATCAAAAGTAAATTCTATAGTAATTCAAATCTCTCTTGGGTAGCCAATAATTCTAGGTCTGTTAAAGAAAACTCATAAATACCCGTAAAATGGCTAAATTTATCTCAACCTACGATTTTAGTAATGTTAATACAAAAAAAGAATGAAATGAAATAATAGACTTGACATTTACAGGAAGAAATAAATAAGTTCAAATTACAAACTCTAAAACTCTCAGTAATAAAAAAAAAGAAAAAGAATGCATGACTTATATACGTGTTTTACCTTTGAGGCCATTTTAGTCATCTCATTGGAGAAATGTTACTTTAAAATAGGTGATAAATCATTTCAACAGATTATGGATAATCGTTGTGGAATCGATCGTGCACCCTACTGGGAAAATTTGTATTTCCATAGACATGTATATGTATTTATGTCATCAATGAAAACTTATATAAATTCGTCAATTCTTAGATTGTATTCGTTTTATTGATGACTCGTGTTCTCTTAATAATGGAAGAGAAAATTGTATAGTGCTATATACCTTAAGGATCATGAACTAAAGAGTGAACATGATTAAATGCAAGCAACGTTCCTAATTGTAGGTATTAAAATCGATGATGGAATTTTTTTTCAATAGATGGTTTGATGAATGAGACTCATTTCCGTTCCATATCGTATTTATGCCATTTAGAACAAGTACAATCTCATCTTATATATTTTACGGAACTAGATTATTAGAATATTTGAGAATAGAGATACACTAAGAGGTACACTTTGATTTAATGGTTTTATACCCATACTTGTTTCTTTACTTGAAGTATCGGTCAATAAAGGTGGCAAGAATAATAAGATTTTTACACAATTTGATAAATTCACGACTAGACGTCCTGACCCCTTTAAAACCTATCAGTTTGACCATAATGAAATGATAACGAAAATTAGAAAATACGTTAACGAGAGTGCAAAAATACAATGAATGAATAATGTATATCAAATTGAATAAGTGTACACTAATGTAAGGGAGTATAGGAAACCAGAAGATTCGGATCCAAATTATTGCATTGACTAGAACCAGGGAAAGGGGAAAACATTTGGCGGCGGTCAATTTGTCTAAATGATAGATAAGTTTGGTGCAGGATCTAACATGAAATGCCAAGTAATGAATTGTCGAAGTATATGAATAGAATAGCCTGTTGAGGTATTACTACGCGCTAGAGAGCAGTTTCGTTTCGTTTCAATCATGTATATAGGGATAATTTATTTCATAATTTAAAGAAAAAACCTATTGATGGGAGTAAGGTGGCATAAGACGTGGAAAATTAACTGTAAGGTTTGTGAAAAAAAATGTGAAATTCTAAGGTAGAATATGTCGGTAGGAAATCAACTCGAAGAAATTTGAGTGAAAAGTATTCTCAAAAATAGTTGGTTTGCAAGCAGTCTGAGATTGACTGACACAACGGATTTAACATTCGCATCGGTGAACACTCAATAGATGTGACACAAACAACGTTTATTGCTATACTTACTGATTCTTCATCGTTAAATACGTTTAGGGAGTAACCTACGTAAGTAAGTCTTGTGTTTAAATGTAATTGAATGATGTATAGTGTATAATGATATCCATATACAATACATTGAGATAATACTCTATTTAAAATACCAAACTACATCTATGACCTCAGCTATGTATTGAAACCATAGCTGAAAGAAAAGTTGTAGTGCTATGTTTATATAACTGTTTTGTTTTTATATTCCCGAAACGGTTACATGGTAATCAACAGATGACCCCACCAAGAGAAAATTTGCAAATAGTTCTATAATATCAAAGTTTGTGTTAAAGATGAAAAAACGTAGAAGAAAATACTGAAATCATATTAACAGATATTGGGAAATAAGCGACTGAGATGATACAAAGGAGAATTGAAAAGGTTTTTGTTATGTGTTTAGTATTCGAGGCTCTAAAGTTTTATACATATATATATATATATATATATATATATATATAGTATTTGTGGTACAAATCAGGCTAGCAGTATAACATAATATAATAATATATCAATAATATAAAGCCACTTCTGAAATGTAATGGATTTATTTCATAGAGTGCTCGATACATACAACTTTTTACTCTTGAAGTTAAGTTGTTTTAGAGTAGAGCTGGAAATAAATAGTAGAATGTGGATTCGCTACACAAACTATCTCATGTTTCTACCCTCTCCATATATATATATATATATATATATATATATATATATAAGTTTATAGCACTAAACCTCTCGGCAGAGCTCTTTCTTAATTTTTTTTAATCAATGTACAATTCAAATCTCTCTTTGGTAGTAAATAATCTATGCCCGTTTAAGCTTTTAAAACTATATATATATATATATATATATATATATATATATATATATATATACTCTACTACTCAGGTGTTTGAACAAACAAACCTTTGAATATATATCATATACTTTTTGATGCCAATTGTATTTATATATATAGATAATTGATACACACCAGCATTTGTTCAACCTAAATATCTGGTCTCTTTTTCTCGTCCTAATAGTTTGTGAAGTCTTACAACTTGATTTTGTCTGCCACACAAGAAAGCAAGACCTGGAATATTGCAAGCGATTCTTTTGGTTTTGACAACAGAAGGATCAGGTTTCTTGGCCTCTTGGAGATGTTCATCAATCAACGAGCAGAAAGTAAGTTTTTCCTTCTCCGACAGGGAAAAGCAGTTGCTGATAAAGTTATTTAGGTTTTGCTATGTAATTCGGAAGAGGTATATGTATTCATTTGTGTCCGTATGTCTATCTGTCTGCACAATATCTAAAGAAGTTCCCGACGAAGTTGAAAGAGCTAGATGTATTCATTCGTGTCTTGTCAGTGTCGGAGTTGCTGATAATGTTATTTGTCTGACGGTGGTGAGTGAAAAAAAAAGCTACACATCCCGACTTAAAACCTATTTATATCTACCAATTAATACAGGTATACCTTGATTTATGCGGTTGATTCCTTCCAAAATATTTTGTACGGTTCAAAACTGCACTATTAAGGTCTGGTTATGATTTAATGTTTGTTATCTCTGTTTTTATTCAATAACATTTTTTTATGTTCTCAGGCTATACCAGGTAACATTTATTTTAACGGCAATATATTAATTGTACTATGTCAAAACCCTTCACTGAGTAAAACTGAACTGTTCAACATCTTAAAATTTTGTTGTGTTTTTCTAGCAAATACTTAGTAGTGTCAGTATGTATAGCAATACATCAACCGTGCAATAGCAAAATTCACAGAGACCAAAACTGCACTGTGCAAGGTTTTATCATAATTCAATGTTCGTTTTTTCAGCTTATACCTAGTTACATCATTTTTTACAGCGATACCTTTACCGTACTACATCAAAATCCTTTACTAATCAAAACTGCACTATTCAAAATATCCCTTCATTAATATAATGTGTGCGTGTGCGTGTGTGTGTGACTTCTTGGTCTCTTGGAGATATCCATCAATCAACAAGTTGTAACCACATCTTCCATTCTTGGCAGGAAAAAAAGAGCAGCTTCCGATTCAGTTATTTATGTTATGTTATGTAAATTGATAAAGATGTATTCATTCATTAGTTCCAGCCTCCTGTTTGACTGTCTGTCCATGCCATATCTCCAAAAGTTCTCAATTAAATCTAATGACTTAAAGTGAAAAGTTTGGCCATGAGCCAAAAAAGAATTGCTGATAAAGTTTTTACATGTTTTACAGTGCTGAACACACAAAAAACAAAATTCATCGTTTTTAACATGATCACTCTGCAACTTGGAAAATTAATTCTCAGTTATCTTGGGAAAATTTGTCTAATTCTCGAATGTGTTGGTACGGAATCAACACGAAGAAGTTCTTTCTATGTAACTAGCTCTCTTAAAGATGATATCATAAGTAGGTTTGGATGTAGTTCGTGATTATAAGCGACACAGTGGATAGGGAAACAAAACTGTTTATATGTTAAGTGTTGAATATGTAAGGCTTTCTAGACTCTCTCTCTCTCTCTCTCATTCTATCTCTCTCTATATATATATCTCTCTCTCTATCTCTCTCTCTCAATATATATATATATCTATCTCTCTCTCTCTCTCTCTATATATATATATATATATATATATATATATATATATCATATATACGTATATCAAACTGTGTTGCATGAAAACAGTGTTTGAAATAATCCCACGTTATTACACGGTGAATGGACTTGAAGTTAAAACAGTTATGGGGGTCTTTGCACGTTACCGGCTGTTTAGCTTAATGGTAACAGTTGCAAAGAGGCTACCATATCGGTGACGAGTCTTAATCTTTCAGTAGCCCAATTTTCCTTGATTGTTTATCCTATTTACGTTGTTGGATCAAAAATCCATTTCTTGATAGCATGCATATATATATATATATATATATATATATATATATATATATATAGATATATATATACATACATATATATATATATATATATATATATATATACATATACATATATATATATATGTGTGTGTGTGTCTGTGTGTGTGTGTCTGTGTCTGTGTGTGCTGATAATCTATGAAGAGTAGCACTTGCTCAACTTGATAACTTCATTACCTATTTGAGAGAGGAAAATATATTTACAGTTAAAGTTATTTACAAATATACATGTATCCATTCAAATCCCCCAAAGATCTCAATAAATTCCAAGGAAATATTCTTGAGAGGTAGACCATGGGTAAGGGGAAAATTGTTTAAATTTGTAGGTGAACACAGGAGCTTTTTACTGTTACTTCCCCTGCATCGTGAATCTTTAATTGTATTTGCATATATTTGTTTGTCCGCACAATATCTCCCAAACTTCTCAATTAATTTCAATGATATTTGTTTATAAAGTTGGGTCATGGGCTAAGGAAGAATTGATTATAATTGGGGACGGATCCTGGCATTTTTAAGGTAATCTCCCTGCATCGTAGATGTATATGAACTGATTTTCATTCAGTGTTTAGTGCCAAATGCTCTGTGAGAGGTAAGCACTCTCCGAGTGCATTTTATTTGTCCATAGTTTTTGATTACATTATTTGTCTTAGAACAGTGGTTGCAAAAAAGCCTATCGCATCGCTTTTCAACACGTCTGAAAAGTTTACTCAAGATGAAACTAACACAATTAACTCACACTCCAAACTGCATATAAATACTTGTGTATATATATATATACATATATATATATATATATATATATATATATATATATATATATATATATATATATATATATATATATATATATTGCTTGTCATTCACATGATTGAAGATGGGTGTTCTCACCCTTGACGCAACCATAATGAAATAACCTATGCTGTCCCAGTGACTTTCTGCGTGATGAGTAGGTTGAGAGATACAAAAAGCTTTCAGGTTGGCATTTTCATCAACACGAATACTGAACAGCGTGAACAAAAGTGAAAAGTTTATTCAAAATGAAACACATGATAAACTCAAACCGAAACTATATATATATATATATATATATATATATATATATATATATATATATATATATATATATATATATATATATATATATATATATTGCTTGGCATGGAGTTGATTTACTAGTTTTTTTTTCTTATAATCTATCCGTCTGACACTTTTTTCTGAAAAATTAAAACAATTGGATCAAATTTGCGTTTATTTCGTGCTAATGTCACTTGGAAAGGCATGAATCAATCTTTCCTTACCCTTAATCCAACTATGGGCACATGGTAGGGCATAATTTGCTCTCTGATTATGGTCGACAAGTCCAAGGGATGGATAACTCTGATTTTAAACTAATTCATATATATATATATATATATATATATATATATATATACACACACACACACATATATATATATATACATACACATACACATATATATATACACACACACATACACACACACATATAGATACACACACACACATATATATATACACACATACTTATATATATATATATATACATATATATATATATATGTATATATATTTATATATATATGTATACATATATATATATATATATATATATATATATATATATATATATATATATATATATATATATATATATATATATATATATAGAAAGGCCTCATTAGGCTTTTGCTTGACACACAGATAATGAAATATCCTGCGGTGACCGAATGACCCTGCACAGGTAGATAAAAGTAGGTAAGTAGGTTCGAGCCAACAGTCAAATAAATCGACTTCCATTACAACCACCGAATAGTACAAACAAAGAGTGAATAGTTTATTCAAAGATAAAATCAAAATGAAAAACTCACACCAGAAACTACATATCTTGCCTGTCACTGAATTCACTGGTTATTTTCGCTTTCTATAAATCAACCAGTAAACACTATTTGTTTTGCTAATGGCAGATCTAAAGCAGTGTTTTGTGTCAGTATGTTTACATAGTAATTTGAAAATTGACAGCACGCATTTGATGAGATGCCAAACAGTTCACGGCATTGAGAGTGGAATCGGGGAAGCGGTTTCATACCCCAGTTCCTTTTATGTTCAATTTGTATTATTGTCGCAGTGAAAGGCATGAACACATTTCTTCCCCTCCCTACTCCTTGTTATATATATGATATATTCACTTGGAGCTCTGAGAAAGATTTAACCAACTAAAAACGGCAAACGGGATCGGCTCATTTTGAGCTGAACAATGGTTCTCTGGGACGGGGGTCATAGACTGATCCGGCAAGGATAAAAGCACTAACATTACTAACCTTTTCTTTATTGAACCCTGCTTTGGAGTTGAATAAAGCCATTTTTTTATTTTATGGTAAAGCTTTCATATCATTAATAACACCTGAGCTATAGCTAAATAGCAGGGCAAACTGGATTCTTTGGCTTTGATTGGCAACCAGTCTAGGAGACAGACATATCTGAATCTAAACTGGAAATATCCTATCTAGCCTCTGGAGTAGCAAACGTGTTCCTGAAATGTACGACATTTTTGTAGAGCAAAAATCACAAAATGGCTAATTGCCTGAAAAGATTTAATACAGTAGATATCGTCTAAAGAAAAAGTTTCATGAGGAAAGGAAGATTGTGTTACTGGTGAATAATGGGGAGAAAATATATTTCAAGGGAGCTATTTTTCATAAGTACACGAATATGACTTCACGAAACGGATAAATATTTGATGTGCATCATATTGTAGGACTCAACCATAGTTTTTTTAAGCACAGTTAATCAATATATTTATAATGATAGTGGCTCCTGGTTAAATTGTAGGTTAACCAATATAGTTTACGTTACAACGCAAGAGTTTGTCATGCGGTCAGCCTCAAAAACAGTATATATACGAGCCATGAATTCAGAGAAGGGCAGTAGTGTAATAGAGCAGACAAGCAGAGAACGCCTCCAGCGTGGCTGGTCTGGAAGCCACGAGCTCTCGGCTGGGAGAGTATTGCTGATGTTAGACAAATGGCATGCTTCTTGAAATAGGGGGCTATTTTCTTTCACGTCGTATCCCCAGATGAGATTTTAGCTGTACTCTAACGAAAAAATGCAGATTTGCCCAAAAGACACAAACTCCCCCCCCCCCAAAAAAAAACATTAAAAGAAAATAAACGTAATTATACAAGGCTATCATTTATTTTCTATTTTAGGGTTCACTACATTCAAAAAATCAAAGTCATCTTTTGCCCCTAATCTGATACCGAAATTGGGAATTTTGAGTGTCAGGTTCATGGATTCTAGACGAACGCATGGCTTGATGCTTTGTAGCTCAGTGATTCCTAACCTTGAAGTGAAAACGTTTCAGTCGACCTAAGGGAATTTTCGGTTGTAATGTAAAATTTGAGAAAAACATTCAGTATCGAAAGTGAAGTGCTTCTTAATCGTGTTTTCCACTCATATAATAACAATATTCGTTTTATTTGTTTAGGCTTCCGTATTTTGAATTATTGACGTTTGCTCTTGATGTGGATAAACAAAAGAAAAAAAAAGCCTCACACTTTTTTTTATAAAAGCGATGGCAAAAATCCATCACAAAAAGCGTCGTTCAAAGAGCAACTTGAAAGCACTGATACTCCTTGAGGGCAAAACTTAATAAACTTGGAGCGTTAACTCTTTGCAAATTCTAAAAGAAGGAAGAATTAAAAGATTTCAGGGAAAAAAACATGTAGTTATCAGGTTGCCAGCCTCTCTCTCTCTCTCTCTCTCTCTCTCTCTCTCTCTCTCTCTCTCTCTCTCTCTCACACACACACACACACACACGCGCACATACACACACACACACACACTCTTTTTGATGACGGAATTAATGCCTTCGGCACCTCTTGAATTATGGTAGCTCTGAGTGCAACTACAAGTTATTCAGACCCTCTGTTCCCTATTAACTTCTCTTTCATCTTAAAAGCGTTAATACTTTTTAGGAGCAAAATTCAATAAAGGTTTGGCAATAGCATTCTGCAAATTCTGAGAGAGCCAGGAATTGAGAAATTCAAGGATAAAATGCTTAGTTTTTAGGGTTCGTTTGCTTGTTGGTTCGTTTTTGTTTTTTGTTTTTTTGTTTTTTGTTTTAGTACAATAGTGCTTTCGGGTCAGGGAATGAATGTCCTTAACGAGTGAACATTTTTGATAAATTTTAACAAGAATTTCGCTCTGGTTTTCAGTAAAATCGGATAAAAAACAAAGCAAATTGTTTGGTTATTGAACAATCAAACAGGAAACAAAAAAGATAAATCGTTCCTTGGATTTGACAAACGCCACATCCATTTAGGCGTTAATTTTAGCTTCTTTCAAAATTGTTTCTTCTTTGATTTCCGCTGCCTTTTCCTGTTTTTGATTCATTTTTGATCAATCAGCCGAGGGTTACAAGACAGAAAAGAAACTTTCCCCTCTTTGCTGATTTCAGTTCTTTCTCTTTCCTATTTGTTTAACTTTCATAAGGAATCGTCATCACAGTAAATAACTGAACAACCGTAGCGTCAAAATTTGAAGTCATGTAAAAGAAATTCGATCGAAGAATAAATATGATCAGAACTAACTCTATTTATGACATCACTGGTGTTTTCCACTTGAAAACATCTAAAAGAATGTAGGTAATATCAAGAACCTGCATAATATAAATGTGATTATCAAACCACTTAAAAAGGGCACCAAAAGAGTAAAAAAGCCTCTCTTCAAATTTTTTGAAAACATCATTTTTAGAAAAGGTCTACCACAACCACTGATGCCAATCGTCAGGAGGGCTTGAACCCACAAATAAACAAACAAACAAACACACATATAAAAAATAGAATAGAATAATATGATTCTCAGCCATATGTGATGGCTTCGGTTGTTCAAACACAACAAAACAACAGTCCTCACCTAATTTAGGGGAGTGAACCCTTCACTGTGTGTCCGTCCTGTTACGTTAAACTAAACCGATATTCAAAATCAACATTTCCCTGCCATGATTTGAAATTATGACTGAGAAATCAGCAGGCGACTTTCTTGCCAACTGGGTCAAACTGACAAGTTTGACATATCTATAAACATTAATGTTGATATGTACCTAATCAATCTAGAAAATGAAATCAAAAACGTCCAATGGGACACTAGAGGTATCAACGAGATGAGAAGACCCGTAGAAGAACTGATCTAACTGAAGAGCAAACATCTCCTTTATACGTTTAACTGGCTGTCCTATTGAACTTGTACCTAAAACATAGTAAAGGCCCCGATGATTGGAATACTGCAATCATAATGGTTTTATATAAAGGGGGAACCCCAAAAGACTGCAACCAACCGAATCAGAAAAACACGAAACGAAAATCAACAACGAGAACAAGCTTGCTTTAGAAGGAGCTACTTGACTATGGACCACCTGTATTCAATGGATCAGCTGATAGAAAATCCAGCCATAGTATTTATCGACTTCAAAAAGGCCTTTGACTCAGTGGAAATCCCTTTGGTCATGAAGGCTATCACTCTACAAGATGTAGATCCAGTATAAGTTAGAGTACTGTGACATATATAGTCACAGCAGGTCCTTTATCAGGCAACACCAAGACTCAAAGACCTCTCAAGTCCAAAAAAGGGTAAGACAAGGTGATACCAGCTCAACCAAACTCTTCACTGCCTGCCTCGAGATGATCTTCAGAAGACTAGATTGGGGGAATAAAGTAATCAAAATAGACGGCAAATATCTGAACAGACAACATTACCCTTTTCACAGAGAACCTACACGACTTCCAGCTGATGCTAGATGAACAAAATGAAAACAGCAAAAGAGTCAGCCAACACATGAACTTCAGCAAGATGAAGATCATGTGCAACTATAACGTCTGAAATAAGAACACAAACATCAGAAACGAGGACACAGAGCTAGAGGAAGAGGACCACTATATCTACTCGGGACGACGAATCTCCATGAGACCCTCAAATGAGGATCAAGACAGGAATCGCCCTAGGATGGCAAGCCTTTGGCAGAGCAAACTCAACCTTCAACAAATACAAGAAGATCCCATTGATCCTAAAAAGAAGGGTATACAACAAATGTATCCTCCTGATAGTCACCTATGGAGCTGCAACATGAAACCAAACCAAGAGAAGGGCCTGCAAACTGAGAACCATGCAACCTGAACATAAAAGAATGATGCTCAACCTCACATGGAGAGACCACATGATCGCATAATATATCATGGAGAAAATGGGAGTCTTAGACATCATTAAATCTATTAGAAAAACAAAACGGCAATGGACCAGTCATGTTGCAAGAATGGCAGACAACTGATGGACATCATAACTCACGACATAGATCCCCAAAGATCACATCTGCAACTGAGGCCGGTGGAGAACTAGATTGAGAGACGAGCTTGACTAATTCAGAAAGAACTGGTACTGCGACACCAACAATACAGAAGTGTGGCGAATCCTGGGGAAGGTCTATAGAAATATATACTTGGCACCATCAACCAAATCTGTTAACATAAGTTTTTTCAGTTTTCAAGTTGGTTTGGCTGGTTGGCTATGTATGGCGCGTACAGGTCGCATCTATGGAGCTTGAGGTTTGGAAATATCAATTTCTCATGTTGTCGATTTTTTTAATCCCCCCCCCCCAAAGAAAATGGGATTTCATTGACAGGGTCAGTTTAGAATGTAAGTCTTGGTTAAATTAGTCCCATAGTTGTGCTGGAGTTTGTTGTTTGAGAATTTGGAACTTTTTTTAACGATCATCACCCATTAAAATGCAAGAGAAGTAACTCATTCATTGATCATCTAGTTCCTGCTTTCTGATTGATCTCCCCCAACATGGATGTTGCCAAAAGACGTTGATTATGTGACGGTTTTGTATTGAGTCACTAACTGGGACTGTATTTTTATTGAAAAAATATCATATATATAACTGTGTGATCCACAGACAGCTGTTTTGTTGTATTACAACTCTTCAGTGCGACTATAGACTCTACATTATCCCATCTAGTAACACGAGGCAGGATTGAAACTTTTGCTTCAGACCCGAAGTCCGATAGTCTACCTCTAAGCTACGGTCAGTATGGCTGGATTTAAGCAATATATTTATTTGCACATAAATTTCCCATCCACCAAAATGCTCTATTCATATGGAAGAGCATCGCATAAGCTTACAATGGGTGAGTTACCTCACTTAAAGAGAGCTCAACCCTAAATAGAGGAGTGTTAAATATTGTGTCATCCACAGGCGGCTGTTTTCGTTATATATATATATATATATATATATATATATATATATATATATATATATATATATATATATATAATTCTTAAAAGTTGCCGTAATACACTTGTGTAGAAATAGAAGTAGGAGTACACTTTGACCCTGCAGCCACCAGGTTTGTCCCCCGCCCTCCATCGATTGCATTTTCCCCACTCGATTTTAAGAGAATACTGAATACTAGTGAATAAGTGTTACTGAAAAAAACTTCGATGTACTCTGTTTGGTCAAAGGATTCGTTGTCAGTTGATTGCATCGAGTGAGTTATTGGCTAATAATTCCTAATGGAGAAAAATCTTATACTAGAAATTTTTTTAAATCATTTTCTTCCATTGTATAGTAACGTAGTTATTTTGTCGATTAGATATTCATTGGGATGTCATGAAATTAAACTGGTAGTTGGTGCAATACGATCTATTTATCTCTTTTCCATACATATATATATATATATAACTCTGCCCTCCCCAAGACCAACTGCTGCTGCTTTACCAAAATCCCAATACCTGCTGGTCATTCTTACATTCAGCAGGAGGCCTCTAGTAGCCCTGACAACAAAACTTACCCACAATGCATAGCCCCTGGCAGTGGACTCTGGTTCCACATGGTACATTTTAATTCACACTCACACAACACACACCACTGATGATGGGAAGAATCCCGAAACATGTATGGACTATTGACATATAAGGATTAATAAACCTTACCACCAAAAACTTCACTCTTGAGTCTGTCTCACTCTCTAAATGACACATTATATACATATATATATATATATATATATATATATATATATATATATATATATAGATATATATTTCTGTTATGATCTACGTATTTACCTCAGTTTGCTATTATCTATCGATCTCAGTTATCTATCAATATAATAATCTTTCTTGGTTTGCTATCATCTCAGTCTATTATTTTTACGTCTATCAATATATTTGTCTGTTCATATTTATTGAGCTACTTATTTTTTATCAGCACCACATCTATCTATCTGGGTCTGTTCACATATATATATATATATATATATATATATATATATATATATATATATAGATAGATAGATAGATAGAGAGAGAGAGAGAGAGAGAGAGAGAGAGAATGAACATATTTGGTCCAACAGAATGGATAATAAATTGTGTTATATCACGGAAACTTATCTGAAATGATCTCCGGGCGTTACGCGGTTAATACATCATTCAATTTAGACAATGCGAACAGAATAAAAAAATTAAGAAAATGGGATTCCTGCAAGAATCGAACCTGCTACTGTTAGGTAGCTACTTTAGCTATTTGGCCTTTACACAACTGGCAGGTCGTTTAGCACGATTATAACTGCCCTGTTACGTTGAAGCGGCCACCGTATTATATATATCGGTGAATCTATCTATCTATCTTTCTAACAGTCTCTCAATTATCTATCTATATATACTCACTTCAACTTGTTCGTATTTATCTATCTCACTCTGTTTACCCATTTTCTTCCTATCTCTATCTATGTCTGCTCATATCTATCTCAACCTATTCATATATATATATAGATAGATAGATAGATAGATGGATAGGCATCAGTCTGTTCATGTCTACTTGTTTATCTCAGTCGGTTAATATATATATGTATTCATTCATCTATCTACTAGAGTCTATTTATATCTACCCATCTATCTATCTATGTATCTATGTATCTCTATCTATCTATCTATCTATCTATCTATCTATCTATTTATTTAACCCTGTCTGTTCATATCTATCTACCTATCTCCATCTATCTATCTATCTACCTATCAATCTATCTAATTATTTAACCCCGTCTGTTCATATCTATCTACCTATCTCCATCTATCTATCTATCTATCTATCTATCTATCTATCTATCTAATTATTTAACCCCGTCTGTTCATATCTATCTACCTATCTCCATCTATCTATCTATCTATCTATCTATCTATCTATCTAATTATTTAACCCCGTCTGTTCATATCTATCAACCTATCTCCATCTACCTATCTATCTATCTATTTAATTATTTAACCCCGTCTGTTCATATCTATCTACCTATCTCCATCTACCTATCTATCTATCTATCTATCTATCCATCTATCTAATTATTTAACCCCGTCTGTTCATATCTATCTGCCTATCTCCATCTACCTATCTCCATCTACCATTCTATCTATCTATCTATCTATCTAATTATTTAACCCTGACTGTTCGTATCTATCTACCTATCTCCATCTATCTACCTATTTATCAACCTATCTATCTGTTTATCTCTCTATCCCGTCCGATTCTCTGTCCATAACTATCTAATTATTCATCTACCTCTCTGTCTACCTGATTCTTTTATATCTATTATCCAACTCTTTCCTCAATTAAATAAGCATAAAATTACCTTTGCCAAATAGTATTTTGTCAAAATTACTGTCGTTTCCAGAATCGAATCAAGAACTTCCTGAGGTGAATATGAATTATTTTCAGTCAATTGCGTCGACGATAGATTGGATTCATTTTGCTTTCTTCGTTTGTTTGTTTTGCTGACGTGAATGTTGTTCCGATTCGGGGCTAATTTCATTCAGGCTTACTTTAACATTCATTGGAGATTTCGGTTTTTATATTACCTAAATTTACATAATGTTTATTCATGAGTTCGATCCTCAGTGACTGCTGCATTATTGCGACCTGTGACAATCTAAAAACGAATAAATCTCATACCAGTGACGAGACATTTCGTCAAAATGTGTAGCGATCGAATACAGTACAAGGGATCAATTAATGTCTATTTCGTCTCCTGTATCCCTGATTATACCTACAGACGATTGATATGAATGGACGCAAAGGTGTATGTATGCTTGTATATTGATGTATGTGTTTGCAAGTGTTAGTATACGTGCAAATCATATACGAGGCCTGTCCAGAGGGAAATCGACCCTTGGGAACACAAATGAGACATCTTGACGTTCTGGGTACTGTGTTTGGGTGTAGCCATGACTTTGAACTTTCACCCAAGAAAATTGCATACCGTCACATTGGTTAGTAATTGAGTTACACATGCTTCAATGGACACGGGTGTAGCGCTATTGGCGTTTTCGTTTCAAAATCAAAGGATGTCGATGACATCGAGAAATTACATTGTGTGATCTGTTGAAATCGTCACCTGATCTCCATTAGGGTTTTCAAAGAGATGGAATTCTGTGAAAAAAAAAGAAGAAAAATAAACACGGGTAGTTTAGAGGCATGCTTCCGAAAGAAGTTAATCATGTGATAGTTTCTATTGAATGACTAACCAGACACGTTGTTCATTTATTTTCAGACCCGCTCCAGGCACATCAAAATGTTTCGCTACTTTCTTTGCCAGTAGCGCGTCTCGAATGGTTTGATCATGTAACAAATGGTGGACATACTGTAACTACTTTTTTGGTTTTCCATTCTATTTCACGAGGCTATTTACGCAGAAATGATAACGCGTGTCTCATTAAACCTGAGCGGAAGTGAAATGCAGAAACGAAATTAGAAAACAACCGAAGAGCAAATACCTCTGACTATGCAACCATTATAGGAGGAAATAGTTTATGGATCCGCCCCTAAATTTAACCACTTCTTTCATAGCATATTGTCCACCGTTCCATGAAATCTCATTGATATTGATTTCGAACTTTTAGTGATATCACACTGACAAAAATAGACATAAACAAAAATGTATTTTTTTAAAATTTAAAACATCTCTCAATCTGAAAGATTCACCTGGATCCGCAAATAAATTTGAGCAAGACCTCTTTCACTCCATTGGTCACCCTCCCTCCTAATTACACTGATATACATTTCAGGAAATATCGTGTGGACAGACGGACAGACGAAAACACAGAAGCAAAGATGAGAAGACTAAAAGATACAACCGAACACATACCCCACCCTAACTTCGTTGGCAGGGGTAGAAAAAAAAAGGAGACCGCATCTTGTGAGAGAACATCTCAATATATTGTCAGATTGAATTGTGCCAATTGACAAAAAAAAAGACACTGACGTCATAGGCATCGAGGATGAAAGCAACGCTGAAGAAGAAATCTCGTGAGTGTGGAAAATAATTCTCTTTGTCAACAACATGAATTTAGTGGATAGCTAAAAGCAGGAGAATATTTTTTGGAAGGTGTAGATTTGGTTAAAAATGAATCCTTCCATCAATGAAGTGCGTTTCTGTGAGTGAAATTGGCTCAAGCAGTACAATATTGCTGTTTATCTATCAGTTTATTAGAAACCATCAACCATAACTGTCAACATGGATTTCTCAGGTTTACTGTCAACATGGATTTCTCAGGTTTTAAGTGATTCTTGTTGGCTGTTTAGATGACTGGTTATATATATATATATATATATATATATATATATATATATATATATATATATATATATATAGTGTGTGTGTGTGTGTGTATTATGTATAAATATATTAAAGCTCCCTTCTTTGTGGTTGAGCACTCTTAAGTGGGGTATCCGTCTATTAGTGCCATAACGCAAAGCTCTTCCAACTCTGGAATGGAGCACTTTGGTAGCTGGGGAATTATGCGTTAGTAGTCGATCCTACTAACCGTCCAGTTCTGCGTAGGACAGGGGTAAAATATCTGCCTCTGGGTCTGAAGCAAAGGCTTCGATTCTACCTCGTGGTACTAGATGTTGGATAGTCAATAGCCACACTGAAGAGTTGTGATATAACGAAACAGCTGTCTGTTGATGACACAATTATCAATGTTATATATATATATATATATATATATATATATATATATATATATATATATATATGATTAAATATCCACCGTGTATATAGTACGATGGAGCTAGAACTGAAAATGTGAACATTTACTCGTTGTTATATCTACAACAGTTTTTTTGGAGGGGGTGGGTACAATTTACCCAAGTTTATGCTAAATTGGTCCCTTTGTTTGGGTCCGTAGAACTGTCTATGTTTGTTTATTTTTTATTTGGGCTTTTTTTATTTATCTCACCCAACAAAATACAAGAAAAATAATTTATTCATAGATCACTCCTTAATCCATTTTTTTAAATTGATAACCCCAAACACAACGCACTGCCAAAAGACGTTGGTCACATGACTTACCAGGCCTGCCAAAAACAAAACTGATAAAGCAATAAACCTTGGAAAAGATCCAAAAGTTTTTTCACAGAAGATGATTTATCGACAGCGGTGACCATCGACCCCATGACCAACGATTTGAGCATTTTCTGGAGACTTAAAAACTTCGACTAAAGCAATATCACACCCATTCAAGACAATAGGAAGGGTTGAAAAGTTAATAAAATGGGTTCCATTAAACTGAAGTTCCAGACACAAAACCTCACAGCTGATTGTGTCTTAGATTAAAGAAAGAGGATACGGAGCCTCACAGAATCCTCTATATTCGCCAAACATTTCTCTTACGGATTCATATCTTTTCAAGCAATCTGATCCTCATAGACGTGAGAGAAGTTTTAGAGTTCCAGAAGATATAATTTCTGTATTCACTGATTTTTTTCCTGATAAAATAAAAAAAAATTCTTAGAGATCGCATATTATCATAAGAAGAGGCTTTTACTTCAAAGGGGTGTTATGTTAAATAGATATTTACGGTTTTATAATTTTTGTTCTTACTGATTTTTCTACTGTTAGATAAAAAGAAATCCATTGAGATTGCATGTTACCACAAGAAGATTGTTAGGAAAAAGGTTTTGCTTCAACTGGGTCTTATTTTGATTGGATATCTCCAGGGTTTTTTTCTCTGTTGTTGTTCATATCATCCTTTATTGAAATATGAAGCAAGTTAATATCTACTTTGTAACATCATATTACAGCATCCTAAATAATCAGTCTATTCGTACAGCATTATTCATCATCTTTCAACGGTTTATCTTTTTACTTCCAGGTGCAATTACAGGTGATTATTCTCGCCTTAAGTTCATTACATGGACAGCGTAACCTCAGAGGTGAAATTACCTCAGTGATAATGACAAGTTTGATGCTAACCCTTGAACTAATCCTTAATACTAGCTTCAAAAACTAACCCTACACATAAGTTATATCCTTTGCAGTAAGACTTGATAAAACACAGTTTTAAAGAGTCAAGATTTTTAGTTTTCATTTAAAAATGAATCTTTTTTAATAAATTCATGGAATAAAGTTGAAAATATATTATCAAAAGAAAATTTCTAAGTTTGTGATAAAAAGTGCCGTTCCGACACAAACAGATTGCAACAAAATATAATGCTGAAAAGTTTTGAATTTAACGCGTGGAAGGTAACAATCACCCAATTACATATGGACATAGGTCTACACGTAAGAAAGGAAGAAACCACATACTCAGGAGCGGATCCAGGATTTTGAGTAGTAGGGGGTCTGAATGGGAATTCATTTTTACATGTGAATGTGTAGATATTAGCAACCTCCGTTCCAACTTGGAGGTTGCTTTTTTTACCGTAACAACAACAATAACAACAGTCCTCACTCCATCAAGGGGGGGGTGAACTCTTTGTGTTTGTCTGACACATCACGTTAAACCAAACGGATGTATAAAATTAAAATTCCTTCATCATGATTCGAAATGTAATCGATAGACGGATCCCTTACAGGCTATAGTTTTGGGGCACCTAGTGATTAAACTCACTCTACAGAAGTAATAATCTGCTAGGCTAGCTTGTTAACCGTTATCCAATAGCGTGGCATCCCACAAATAATTACTGAGTTTAGCCAAGTCTGGCACAAGGTCCTAATTTAGAGCATTCAGCGTGGATCGAACAGTAGTAATAGTCTGTTATACAATCAACGAATCTTACCTGTTTACGAAAACGTAAATACAATACAAATACGGGATAGAGGTTAGAATCGACTATGATTCACAAAAAAAATCAGAGTAAAAAGAATTGATGAAAAAAAACGATAATTTAAAAAAAATTGAAACAATTATAAAAGATGAGACGGAAGACACCTTATTTATATTAGATGAAAAATAAATAATCTCTTGTTTTTTAAGGTTTATTTACAATTCTTTGAATTACACATGTAACCATATGATGTGCTTATGTGTATTTCTTTGGCGTGTTTGTTTGCCACTGACGCTTCTCATTGGTTAATTTATGTTTCCGTCACGACAAAATGATTTGTCATGAATCACGACATAGAAACTCCCAAAACTTAAAACACCTGATCCACACATTAGAATAGCTTGAGTTGAATTGAAAGTTAGAGGAAAAAAACCTTTAAACTTTGTTACTTGAATAATTAAAAAAGAAATTACCTAATAGCTTTAGGCTCCTGAGAACCGATCCATACATAAATAATCCCGTTATTTCGAACGGTATATTCTGATATATATATATATATATATATATATATATATATATATATATATATATATATATATATATATATATATGTATATATTGAAAAAAAAAGACTGTCTCTGCTTGAGTTTGAATTCTGATCGTCGTGTCGATTCTACATGCCGCTAAACCGTCGGACCATTCCCTCACCTACATTTTATCATAAATGAGTTCTTTTCTCTTCTTTTTTTTTTTTTTTCAAATTGATATTCACTTTCCCAGGAAAGAAGTCTGATAAAATTAATGGATAGATTTTGGCGTCCGCAGAAGCAGCCGTGGGCGATGGCTACGTTGCTAAGGAGATGCGTGACGTCATTAGTCGCGTAACTATGACGCCGAAGAGAAGAAAACTGCGCAGAGATATAGACTTAATAAGTAAATAGGGTTTCGTCATTTTCTTGGTACCTTATTAACTCTGCTAACGAAGTTGGACACTGGTTATGAACCCATCCCCGATAGTCTGTCCGTTCGGCTATTTATCTATCCGTCCACTTGATAACCCGAAAGTGTTCAACGAATTCCAATGATATTTTGTGGAAGGGTGGGCCGAAAAACGATTTTTTGTGGATCCAGAATTTTTTTTATCGGCTCTGCAGACGTAAAAAATAAATCCCAGTGACTATGGCAGTGCGGTGACGTCAACATCGATACCGATGACAAACTACATTATAGTTGATCTTAAAACCATTTCCATATTTCTCTAAGAGATATTTATTAGAAATTTTTTTCTTCAAGACATAGTCTACAATCTGTAAACTGATTGTTTAGTTTTTAGTGACGATTGCGTCGATTGAGGTAAGCACTTCCTGAGTGCTTTCTATTCACGTATAAGTATTTACTGAGTTTAGCTTATTTTGGCACAAGGCTATGAATTTAGTGCACCAAATGAGAATATTACACATAACACGGTAGCAATATTTTGCCAGACTTAGCTGCTAACCATTATCACATAGCTAGGGGCCCTCAACGTATTAACTGAGTTTTGGTTAGTTCGGTGCAAGGCTATAGTTTTGGGGCACCTAGTGATTAAACTCACTCTACAGAAGTAATAATCTGCTAGGCTAGCTTGTTAACCGTGATCCAATAGCGTGGCATCCCACAAATAATTACTGAGTTTAGCCAAGTCTGGCACAAGGTCCTAATTTAGAGCATTCAGCGGGGATCGAACTGTAGTAACAGTCTGTTATACAAACTTGTTAACCATTACCTACACCTGAGTGCCCTGGAAGTATTTACCAAACTTAGTTTTATCTAATTCGGGCACCCAGTGAGGAACGAATTTACTTTGAAGTAGTAATAGTTTTCTCTACTAGCTCGTTAACTATCAACCCAATAACGAAGTACCATAGAGGTATTCACTGATCTTGACTTGAAATGGGTGCAGGCGGCCTGAAGGTTAACAGCACAGATTGCAGTTCCCAACTGGGACAGTTTGAGTCACTTCATACTTATGTACTTAGGAAAGGCTTGAATCAATTTCTCTATGGGTAAATTCCATCCTGCACCACCATTTTCTTCGGGATCAAAGTGTAGTATCTGATCCACGGCAGAGCCTGAGGCGCAGTTACTGACACTTGCCCGTCGAATAGGCCGGAGATTGGCGAGTGGGTGGTATCAAAGACCGAGTGCGCCGGTGCAGTGTGTCAGCTAATGAGGTTTTACAGAGGCTGCCACAGCTAAGCGCATTAAGGAGCCTTTGGACTCGTTCTTCAGCTCTCTCATTACTACTCAGCCCAGCTGCGGGGTCTCTGTTTCCACGGGGCAGCACTGCTCCATTGCACTTGAAGGAGCAGGTCCCCTGGTGGACACTTTCGTGGCGGACGTTGTCTAGCCATTACGATGAGCTTTTCAACGGTAGCCGCGTCGGCTGGAGCCATTTTTCGACGGATGGTTTCCTATTCTTCCCATGTTAAGCTCGACCTTGTGTCACATTTTGCTGCTTTGGGACAGCTAATAAGTACCCCCCCATGGGTAAATAGCAGGACAGTTGGGGATCTTTAGCCCTGTAAGTCAATGCATCTTGGGCGTCGTGCTAACATACCTGTCCCTGTGAAAACCCACAATCGCTACATGGATCGATTGAGAAATTGGAAGCCATTGGAAACAGGTGGCCTAAAGGTTACAGCATCATTGCTTCATGCGTAGTGCTACATTGGAAGCAACTTTGATCTGTTTTTTTGGCACAAAAACACGGACAAGCCCGGCTGTTGAAGTCAAACTCGGCTTTACGTAATTACAGTATGTTTGTAGTTACGTAAGACTTGTCAGGTTCGCTCACTTGGTAAAAAGGTTGCCTTCCGATCACTTGGTATAATTTCAAATCATCGTAGGGAAATACACACTTATATGTTGGTTTGGTTTAACATGCCAAGACGGACAAACAGTTGAGTTTACCCCACTGAATCAGGTGAGGATTGCTTTTGTTCTTGTTTTTATGGTGGAAAAAACAAGTCTCAGACTTTGACAGGAGTGTGTCAATATGGAGCAGACAATGAGGGTCATACCCACTACGAAGTGGTGATAGTCTGCTTAACAAGCCTGCTAACCCACCTAGGAGTGACCACATTATTTTACTCATGATTCGGACTTGGATGAAAGTTTTCATCTCAGAAGTTACAAAAAACTTACTTGAAGCCTTAATTCAAGTTATGGAACAACAGACTGGACGTAATCTTCTTTATTTGCTTTTAGCAAACTTTGCAATATCAAAAGAAGCTAAACGTATTCTTAAAGCAAACTGTCAGAAAAATTATTCGCTAGAAAATCATTCCAAGAGAGAACAAGCCTGGCTATTGTAGGGTAAAGTTCCACTCAGACTTTTATTCTGACCGAAGATAATTACGGCAACTTTTTATTGTACATATAGTAAATGCAAAATTATGAAAATATATATTTTTAGTAAAAATGTTTTTTTTGTTTATTGAAATGAATTAAGATCTTGTGTATTTGTAACGTATGTTATTTTTGAGAAACGTAAGATTTGTCATTTTGGCTTAGTCTGTAAGAGAGCTTCCTACCGATTTCAAATCACGATAGAGGAGTGTTATCTTTATAAATGCATCTATTTATTTGAATGAAATATGTTCGACTTATCAATTTGGCTCGGTTGGTAAGAGTGCGGCCTATCGATTACTCAGTGATGAGTGGGTAAATGACAATTTTATATATCGGTTTGGTTTAACATGACGGGACAGGAAATTGAACAATGAGAATTTACTCCCCTTTATTGAGTGAGGATTTTTCTTGTTCTTGTTACAGAAGAAAAAAAACAAAGTCAACCCCAGACTTGGACTAAAGTTAGGCAAAAATAAGTCCTCCTTGTTTATAATGAAGTTTCAAAAAGTGTGCCTCTTTTTTTATAACGATTAACGGCAAGTGCAATAAAATTGGCGAGCCGAGTTCAATTTCAGCTGAGGCTGTTCACGTTCGGTTCGCATTAGTGTCATTAAAAAATGAATGGTTCAATCTCTTCTTCAATGGGTACGGGTAAAATAGCAAGACAGATTGGGCTCTTAAGCCTTGGAAAGCATCCAGTCTAGGAGATAGACATTTATGAATTCAAAAATATTGCACGTTGAGAAAATGTCTGTTTCCTATACAAATTTGTCAAGCAGTGCACCCCAGAGAGACTGAAAGCAAGACTTCCCGAATCTATAGTCTTGCAAAGTGGACGGAAGTCACCGAAAATTGTGCACTGACTTTATCTTTTTTTATGACTGATTAAAAGAAGGACCTACAACCATTGCATCCCCTGATAGTCACCTATGGAGCTGAGACATAGAGCAAAACCAAGAATTGACCATAGAGCTGAAATCCATGCAGCTTACCCCAGAGGGGATTGTGCTTAACATCATATGGAGAGATCACAAGACAGCACATTATATTAAAGTTTATCGTTTTTGTAATACACTTACCCTTACACTGGCTACGACTTCAGTGGTCCCTGTTTGGGCTTTACATATTTTATGACTACATAATTGTTTCCTATTTGCAATATGTAAAATAAACCAAGAGGACACAATTACCCTAAGTGGTATCACTCTGTGCTATCCTCTCCATACTGGGGGGGGTGATTGATTGACGCCTTTTCCATCTTCATATAAACGCGAAGATACACAAACTCTACTAGCTTGACTCAACGAGTCCTTATCTCCCCCCATTCACAAATTCATGCTGGCCAACATTTAAGAGAGGGTTAAATTTGCAATGTAAGTTGATACTAAACCGGACCCTTAATTTTGTCCGGCAGTGTTCACTTTTGTTTTTGTTTTCTTTGATTATTCAAACGTCTTTTTTGCCTCCACTGTCCAATTCTCTTCGTATTTACTAAGATGGTGCTAGTCTGCCAAAAGGCCGAATTAGAAGAACTCCCTGTATTGGAGGCAAGCATCTGAAACCCTGACTTCTCCACGAGCTAGAACCAATGACGCTGGCAGGAAATACATAATTATGAAGTCTTGAATCCTTTCCTGGAGTAGAGGAGGTACTTCAACTATATCTTCCTAACTCAAATAAACTCATAAAAGTACCAGATTAGAATTAATTTTAATTGCTCAGCAATCATTTATGCAGAAGAACGATTCTTTTTTTTTAAATTAACAGGTCTCTTTCGTCACTCAATTGAAACTGTCACGTGATCAACGTCTTCCGGTAGCATGTGGTATTTGGGTGATCAATTAGAAAATATGAAAAAGGGGTGATCAATTAATAAGTTACTTCTCTCGCGTTTTGTTGGGTGCTGATAATTGGAAAAAGGGTCTGAATTTAACAACAAAAAAAAAATACAAGTGTGACCGCTATCGAAAACAAAAAGGGGTCCGGTTTAGCATTAACTAACGTTGGGAATTGACTTCCCTTCTAAAAACACTTTTTGGGGGTGGGAGATCAAAAATAAAAAAATATTTTTCTAGCCTTAATGAGGAGTGAATGTTTAAATTTTCAGCCATGTAGCTCTATTGGTGCAGCCTATACACGCGATATATGCTAAGGAAGAACATATTTACTTAAATATTAATTTGACAGTTCAGGTTGACCGTTTGTAAGATAACAAGGTCTGTCCCAAAAACATTCAGAAATCGAAAAATGAATTACTGTATTCAAATTACAATATGATTAACTATGATTAAGATGCAGGTATCACCCACTTTCCGAGATTTCGCTTTGCACAACTTTTTCGCTTTTACAAAGAAAAAAAGGGCGTAAACAGCGTTCAGTGTTTGTTTTGTAGCATGTGGTTATAGAGGCAGCACGCACCATCTTCCTCACTCTCGGCTAAATCCTGGATTCCTGTACTCCCCATAGTCCCAATCTCCAATGACTCTGCCTAAAATACAATGATCGCCATCTCGATGGGACAGGAAACGCTCAAAAGTCTTCTTGGTATAAATTAATGATAATTGTTTATTCGCTTTACACCTTTTAGGCTAAAGAAAGGCTTTTATAGAAAATGCTCTGCTTTATGAAACTGACATCTATAATACTACAATTCACTACATATTTATCTGTCCGTCTGTATGTGACAGTAAACCCACAATATATCTCCATGAATGTTTCTGTGTGGAATCATCTTTCTTTTATTCAATTTTGAAAATTCCATCAAAAATATCGTGGTGTTGTCTCACACTAATAATAATGATCAGTTCTTCATTAATCTATCTGTCAATCCATCCATCTATCTATCGATTAATCTAAGAATCTATCTGCCTATCTAACTATCTTATCATAATTCATCAAAGGTTTGTGAAATCGATACAGATATCAAAATTGAATGTAATCCATGAGTTCATGATGGTGATCATTTTATATAAGGCATGATTCAATAGATACATACTTCAAATCTATGATTCCTTATAGCAGCCAAAAACTAATTTAAGCTTTTCATTGGAACTAGCTGAGACATCCCCCTGTAGAGCAGGTTTTCATATAGTATCAATGATTTCAAAATGAGTATTTAATGAGAATAAATAGGCAACATCAAGCTTATAGAATAACATACACCAAATGAATATGGCTGCAAACAATAGAGTGATTGGATTGGTACAAAAGAAAATAGTGCTGACCGATTAAAAGAAGGGGCTTCAATCATTACATCCCCCGATGGTCACCTATGGCGCTGAAACATGGAACAAAACCAAGAATTCACCCTAAAGCCGAGAAAGATGCAACATTTCCAAGAGAGGATCATGCTTAACCTCACATGGAAAAATCACAAGACAGCACATTATATTAGAGAAAAACAGATATCATAAGATCCATTATAAAAATTCGACGGGTAATAAGCTGGTCATGTTGCAAGTTTGTCAGACGACTGTTGGACACCACGACTCAAAGCATGGATCACCAGAGAACATATGCAAAATCGTGTCCGGCACATAATGAAACGATGTGATGATTTTGATGGGTTCAGGAGATATTGGCACCATAACACTCGCGGTAAAGAGATCGGGCGGATCTTGGGAAAGGTCTGCGTCCAACGATGGACTTTAAAAAGTTGATGATGACTATGATTATAATGATGAAAAGAAAGTTAATGTTATCATCTCTGCAAACAAAGTTACGCACAGGTTATATATTCACACATGTTCGTCTGTCCGTATGTTCCTTTGCTTACACAATATCTCCAAAAGTTCTCAATAAATGTCGATGACCTTTCGTTCGTGGAAAGGTGTACTATGGGCAAAGAAAAAATCAATTGGGTTTGGGAAAGAATCTTGGATTTTTTTTTGCAAATTTATTGATATGTAGAATTATTTTCCTTTCGTCGAAATTACAATTTCGAAATATTCTCGTTACTTGTCAGTTTTGACGATTCGGATATCCTAGATCTCAAACCAATTCACATGTTTTATATCTAAATTTAGATCTAAAATTTAGATCTATAATCTCAGATAGATCTTTAATTTGTAATGTTTTATTTATTTTCATTAGATTTCTAGAGCAACGCTGGTAAAAAAAAAAGACATTAACCTAACAATCACTGCTTTGTGTGATGACTTATATAACTTGCGTATATCAGCTACATACACTCGCCAATTGTTGAAAATCGCAGGTGCATTAAATTTCTCGAGAGCCCCTGAGTAACAACATAATACAATTACCAATTTTCGAGATATCTCGGTGTATACACACACACGCCCACGGAGATTTCTTTAATTATAGTTGGATGATGTAAATAATCTGAGCGTCCCAGCTCAACGCGTGGGTTACGGACGTATATGAACAAAACTGTTGAAGATGTATTTTAAGCTTTGTTATGACTGAGATAACAGAGAGAAAAAAGCCCAAAAATAGTAACTGCTCTCATCTCTAACCCAATGCAGATTTTTCTCTTTCAATTTCCGCATCTTATTTATTGAAGTTTCATCTCGGGTATTTTGGGACTGTTCCAAAGGTGCATGTTTGGAAGCGGCTTGACATTACGATGTGTGGAGCCACCTACCATAATAGTAATGTTAGATAATTTTTTTCCTCCCTTGTACGAAGCTACTGCTCCGAAATATTCTGGTCATTCCTCTCCAGTGCTGCCAATTTAGATATTCTAGTGGACTGGATTATCAACAAAGTCACTTTTGAATATTTTGAGTTTGGAGGGATTCCTCTTATTTTGACAGCAGAGACAAGTCGGATCAGAAGGTCGTACC